>KZ807443.1:180138-199184 GCA_000696205.2 Oncopeltus fasciatus
AAGAAACTTCAGGGGTGTGATGGTCTTATACAATTTATAATCACATAATCTTCTTTAAAACAAAATTATTAGGTAAAACAAATTAAAAAAGAAAAAAAATTTAAATATACGTAGAGAAAAGCAATAACTTACTATTAAATGATTCGATTTGGAAGACAGTATCATTAGAAAAAGTAGATGATTCTACACGAAAATCAGATTTTGGATACAAGGAAGCTGATTCAGAAGCAGGTTTCATGCCTGAAAAAAATTATAACTCAAAGCAGAGAGCAAACTTTTATAATAGAATGTGAATAGTATAGTCATAACAGAAATTGAAAATGGAAAATGCATTTCAGTAGCAAATGAATAAATTTATGGTTGATTTAACCACAATGACATTTATTTCTTAAGAAAATCAAGTCAGATAGGATGCATTATATAAACAAAGTGCACACATTTTACACAGTAGTGAAAACACATTAACTAAAGGGAAAGTCATCATCTTCAGGGGAAAAGGGTATTAATATAAATTAATACATATTAAGTACTGATGAATTCATAAATAATTTTTCTTTTATGTTCTATGAGAACCTGTAAAATAAATGTTGAGGACAGGAATCTTGCAAAACCATGCCTACTATGGATAACCAGTTAAGAAGTAGGATTCTCTTGGAAAACCAGAGATAAGACAAGAACTCATCATGTGGATTCAAGAGGAACTGTAAATCCTTGGTGCTAGCTATGCAGAGCACTTTATACGAGTTAAAAAAGTATATTATATTAATATATATAATATTATATTAACAGTTTTAAATAAATATATNGAATAAATTAAATTAAAGTAGAATAAGTAAACATAAATTCCAAAATAAAACTACATAAAGTAAATTTCAATGCTAGTGTCAATTTCAAACAGATATGAGAAAGTAGTAATCATATACTCTCCATATTTAAGAAAATAAACTATAACAAACTGTATGGTTGTACGGGAAGATTATAGATGTTTAATCTAATTAAGACAATCAAACCTAAATTAGGTAAGTAAGATTCCAATTATATACAGTTATTATATCAGTTTGCCATTGTTATCGTAGTGGAGAAAATGGTCTTGATTTGGTCAATCAGTTTTAAATAAATATATTAAATTAAAGCACTGAGTTATAGACTAGTTTTTTAAACTATCTTATCATAAATATTACTCTTTTTAATATCCAATAATATCAATTATACAATTGTAGTAATCTTATCTGTAAACCTTTTCAACTACTGACTTCCCTTTATTACTTGTTTAGGTGGCCAAACATTTATGTCTTTTTGGGAAATGCAGAATACACTAATAGATTTAATCATTTGTATTGTATTGATCTTAAGATGACATGTGATTGAAAAATATATCATCAATATATCTTCTTCTTATGCATATGTTATTTTTTCTATTATTTTTTTTTTTGGGGGGGGGGGGGGAGGCATTTCAATAAGTAATTGAGTTTAGTTCTACACTCTTAGATGTGATCATAAACCTCCTCAGAGATCTCTCCATACAACACTATCAGGGCAATGATGACTTATAAGTCAGAAAATGTTGGCAATAAAATAATAATTACCCAACAATTTCGGAGTATTTATTTTTCTGATCCTGGTTGAAACACTAACAAATTTCTCCAGTATACAGCTTACCTTTCAGAAATATAATCATAATTATTCAAATAAAAAAATTGTACTTGTTATGGTATATTTTACTTATACATAAAATTATATAAATAACAGAAGAATTTTAAAAAAGTGAGCAGTTTATAAATGTCATTTAACATCTGCAGATTAAAAGTTGTCTTGAATTTATTTAAAACTTTAAACCTAATTATTTATTTATTTCTCATGTTTTCTCTTAATTTAATTTAACCTTAATTTTTGTCCATTTTTTTCAAGTTTTGTTAACAAAAACAATTTTACTTACAAATTGTGACACACCCATTGTCCTTCTTTGGGAAAATCAAATAATTTTGAGAAGCAATGTTGAGACTTGAAATATTTCCTCCAGTATAATAAGAATTATAGTTCTATAAACAAAAAAATATAACTATGAGATAATATTTATATAATTCAGTTGCACTGACTTATAAACATATTAATTATAATAAATTAGTAATATTAAAAATAAAAACTAATTGCTTGAAAAAGTTTTTTTTTTCTTTCTTTTTCTTGCCACGTACTCTGTACTAAAACATATAAGAAAAATACTATAATTACACTTTGTCATAATTTTTGTCTACAGAAGTGTATGACTTGAAAGAATCTAAAAGAAAAATTGAAGTAATGTTTACATTTTGGAATTGGATTCTTAATTGAATTGTTTTTTAAGTGTCATGCACGCAAAGAGCCTCTTCCTCTCTTAATTAAATAAATTTTTAATTTTAATAGAAAGTTATAATAAGAGCTAATTCAACAAAATCCTCGGTACAGATGGTTCAATTTTGCAATATAATTTCTAAACTCACTTTAAAATTTGTTATGGTTGGAGGTTTGTTGGTCGTCGAGTCTTATGCTGGAGAAATTATGTTTGGAGTTATATTTTATACAGTTGTGAGATGTCTGTAGAGATGGTCACATCTCAGAGGCTATAGCTAAAGTTGACTGAGATGAGACCATCAACCTCCCTCGGTAAATATCACTATCACCCTGATGATGACTTGCAAGTTAAGTCGAAACGGCCGCAATAATAAAATAATTACCCAACAATTTTGGAGTACTTTATTTTTCTGATCCTGGCCAAAACCCTGAATAATTTCTTCAGTTTAAAAGTGGTTTTATCGCATTTAATCTATTCATACAATTAATATTGCAGGCATTAAAATAAAACTTTTTTTTTTTTTTTTTCAAGTATCACCTAATAATTCAGGAAAGCCTCACACTTTTGGCTTGATTTTGTTCAATAATGAACTGAGCCTTTCATTTTATATTTAATTACTACATGAGAAGTTTATTGTGGAAATTAAAAAAACAATTGCTGCTAGTTTTAACAAACTGGGAGCCAGTTCACCTGAGGTTAAATAAAGATCACAAATTTGCCATTATAAAAAGAGTTTTATTACAGAAGGCTAAAAGGGTGTAATGACTGCAGAACATCAGTTCTGAAGTACAAATAACAAGAACAAAAGGATAACTGGGTTTGTACAGCAGAAAAAAAAAAAAGATGACAGCACTTAGCTACATGCCTGGGAAAGCTGGATATTTTGAGACAGATATGAACAGACTCCAAACATACCACTGAGAACATTTTTAAATCTTGAGAAACAAACTAGCCAATTTTTAGTGTTTTCAAGGGAAAAAAAAAACTTTCTGAGCAGCCTTCAATATTCTCCACTTTTGAGTTTACTGTCCAACTGTTACCTGATAGGTTTCCTTAGCATGACAGAAATGATTTTACAAAATGTTATTACAAGACCTCACAAACCACTTTCACAGCTGAGGTCAATCAGCTTTCGAACCAGATAAAATAACAGCATATTTTATGAAACAAAGAAAGATGGGTGTGTTTTACTTCCTCTTAGATACATAATCAATCTAAACAATTAATGAGAGGGAATAGAATAAAAAAATCTACCTGTCCCAGCCAGGACTCAAACCTGGATCTCCTGCTTGCCGGGCCGGAATGCTATCCATTGCACCACCGGGACAAGCTAGATAACTCATTAAATTCTCACCACAATAGCGAGACCCTAACCCACGAGAAAGTTTGAGTCCTGGCTGGGGCAGATAGATTTTTTTATTCTATTCCCTCTCATTAATTGTTTAAAATTTACATGGGATAATAAACCACAACCAAATAAATATTAATACTCAATCTAATTTATATTCTGGTTCTTTTGAAAACCAGATAGTAACAACTATTACAATTACTGATTCAGCAGGTACACA
Organism: Oncopeltus fasciatus; assembly: GCA_000696205.2. Classification (NCBI taxonomy): domain Eukaryota; kingdom Metazoa; phylum Arthropoda; class Insecta; order Hemiptera; family Lygaeidae; genus Oncopeltus; species Oncopeltus fasciatus. Next base: position 184,036 of record KZ807443.1, read on the forward strand.
TCTTTCTATTGGTTTAATTTGAGTAAGAACTTTGCCTTTCCTTTTATACTTAAACACTATAATACAAGTTACGTTGAAAAAAAAATTGTAGCAACTAAAGTATTGACAAACAGACACATGCATAGTTACTAATATTGAGTTAGCACAATGAAACTCAGTAGACTTTAGGTAAAATGAAATTGAATATTATGAGTGGAAATTATTCTGAACCTCCAAATATTAAATAATGTTCTAGAAGCTAAAATTTTTTATTCTTATATTTGAAAATTAAAATGGAATATTTAAATAAAAATAATTTGATGATTGTTAATTAGCAAAATAGTACTGTAATAGAATATTTATTGGATGTACTTGTAACTTAAGCAAAATTAAATTCAAAATAAATCAGATTTTGTGGTTACAAAACATTTATCAACTTACTTTAAACGTTTAAATCAAGAATAACAATTTATTTAATAAAAAGGACATAAAAATACCTCCGAAATTCATAAAACATATTTTTAAAATTATCTAATGTTTGGCACTAAAATATTATAGCTCATTAGAAATTTTTTACTTATTTTCCCCAGAAACAGCTCTTTTTATTTTTTTGTTACTTTCTCAAATAAANTAAAGAATTGTTTTCCATGTGGCAACAAAAATGGATGAATTTTATGAAATTTGGAATTTACACTACATTTGATCTAATAATGAGCCTAATTTTATATGAACTTGATATATCAACTATAAGGGGGTTTAAGAATTAATCCATAAAGAAATTATGGGTGAATGAATAAAATCGCTCATCTTGGGTTCATGTCATTTTAACAAATACAGTGAACTTTACACATCAATCTAAACACATCTAATATTCATTCATAACTAAACTGCTACAGTAAAATTATAAAAATAAAAATGAAAACATCAGAGCTGACTTTAATAAAATTTGAAATTATGTTTGTGCCTGTCTTTATGGAGTATCTAATTCCATATGAATAATTCTATCGATAAAATTTAAGAGGGTTAAAATTTTAGGATTAAAATATTTAAAAATATTTAAAATAACTTAAAGGTAATTGTAAATAATTAGCCAAAGATAAAAAGTTTTATAAGAAATAAAAGAAAATAACTGCCTTTGGGAAATAATAAATAAAATATTGCCAATTGAATGTGTTAAATAACTTTTTCTCAGACCATTAAAATTAAAATTTTGGCAAATTACAAACCATAACTTCTCTTGAACATACTTAAATGATAAAATTTAAAAAATCTATTTGAATTGGAAACATGTACACAATATGATACAAAATTAAAATAATGAGCAAAATAAAACTTTATTTCTACTATTTATAAGTTTTGACACAGAAATTTTAAAAGAATTTTTCAAAGGTAGTGTAGTGATGCCTATGGGAATGAATTTTCTTCAGAGAAACTTGCAGAAAGTAAATTGAAAGTATGATTTTTTTTCAATACTGGACTGTTAACACATATTTTTGGTTCCTTGTATTTATTATAAAAAAAATGTTTTTAATAAAAATATAAGTGGTATTCATAAATTAAAGTACTTAATTAATTTTATTAATCAGTAAATGCATATTCAATGGCCAAAGCCAGGAACGGAGTAACCCCATTAACAACCTGAAGGAGCTGAATATGAGGAGCAGCAGAATCCTTCCATTAATCCTAAATGACAAATTTCATATCGATATTTTGAAATAACGTGTTTTCATATCAACAGAAACATACAAACATAATGATAGGTATTGGCTAGCAATTCATAATTACGATTATGAATTTAATTAAATGTACAGAGTTTTTGTAAAACAAATTTAAACTGAAATCTCCAAGATAGGGGAGGAGGAAGGGAGTAATTCAGGTAGAGTATGAAATTCTCACTAAGTTCTGTATCAGTATAGACTAAGTCTAGAACTCAAAAGTTCTAAATATTAAAAGAAACTATCATAATGTGAAGAGTTTTCCTTCTTCAATTGCCAACTGATTTATTTATTTCACTCATAAGAACTTAAAACAATTAACTACTATAATATTTAACTTCTAAGACAACATACAAAGATTACAATGAGAAACATGAAGGATTGCAAATAAAATTTAAAAATTTTTGTGCCATAATTAGACAGATTACCCATTCATAAGTGTGAAGAGAATTTCAGGTTTGGTACAAATGTATTCAACTGTTGGAGACCGAGTTCCTATTTGGCGACGAAGAATATTGTTGAACACCTGTGCCACATCTTTCTTACCCTGAAAAAAAAAAATTAAAAAAACCTTTTTGGCAAGGACTGAGACTTTTATTAAACCATTACAACAAATACCCTGCTATTCCCTCTGTTAGTATTCATTTATGAAAGAACTTCGTGGAAAATAAAAACCTACAAATTTCTTAATTCAAGGAAATAGTTCTGCCAACAGTGTATATACTACAAGATATGTAGTTTATAGACTGTTGAATAAATATAGAAGAAATAAATATAAAAATACAAAATTTTTGAAAATCAAAACAATTGTGAACCTGAATAGGACATAGGGACAATATTAGAGTTTATTTCCTAAAAATATAATTTAAAAAAATAAAACATTTTATTCATGTTTGATCGACACTTTCACTATTATCAATTACTTTAGTTGACTGCCCTAATTGTAATACTGTATCTAAGGATACTGTGAGTGAAAGCAACCCAATATTATAGCAATAAATAGTTTTCATCCTCTTTTATGAAACTGTTCTACACACATGATTTATTTTACAGCTACTTAAGGTTCCTCTAGATGCAACTGATACATTAGTAGAAGAATATAAAACTAATATTCTAAATAAATTTAAAGCAGAATTGAATATACATTTTAAATCTTGAGTGTATATTTTAAATATAGAAAAAAAAAAACAACATACATAACATTTCTTTCAGTTACCAATAAATAGACAATATGCAATAATACATAACTACACCAATTTTGCAAATGGGATGTTTTAATTTCAGGGGCTTTATCTTCTTAACTAAACATGGGAATTAAAAATTAATTGAACTTCAAGTGTTTAATAGTGAAGATTGTTAAAAGATTGCCCAACAGGGTACTAATAGAGATTGTCCAGAGCCATGGATGTTTATAATGTGGTGGCAACCTGTAGACAGCCCCTCCCTTCATGGCCCTAAGTAGTTGAAAGAGAAGTTAACACACACAGAAAGACAAAATTGTGTCCTAATTAACACCCAAACTGCATCATTAGGAGTAGAGGTCAATCAAAATTCACTTGTTTAAATGTCTTTTTACAACTCCAGTCTGAATTATTTTCATGTAAATGCAACATAGTTTAGTAAACAAAATAAAATAAATATAATGAACTTGCTTTATTAAAATTGATTCTTTCAGAAATCTTGTATTTTATCATATATAATAAGCATTTAAACAGGATAATGAAATATTAATAAAAATAAAATAATTACATGTAGAATTAAATACTTTTTCAAATATATTTTCTGTTAGTTAAAAAAATTACATCAATAAAATTAAGATCTTATCTCTTAATACAGAAAATTACATCATTAAAAAAAATGATATTTTTATACATACTTAAGCTAATATTGTGACAACACTGCATGTAACAGTAGTTCAACCTCCATGATTGATTAGAAAAAAAAAATGTCAACCTTGCTCTTGTGACTTTCACAAACAAATTATTTATGTTGTTAATGATCAAAAGGTTGACACACCTTAGAAAAAAAATTATTAAAGCAAATCTTTTTAGCAAAGAATAAGACTTTTATTAGAGACCTTGTGACCTTATATCATAGGTAGATAACTAAAGTAAAGTAAAGTGGTGTATTTTAAACAAATTATTTAAGATTGGTTTAAATCTCAAATAATTAGTTTACATTAAAATCACAGATTTTTTGGGTGTATTGGTGGCAATATATATTTACTTAATTATATATAGTAATAATATAATATAAGACAATATAAGGGTAAATTATATTTTCTAATGTTTATTTACTGTAACATTTTTACAAGAACTCTTATTAAGGAAAGACTTTATAAAAATAACTATAAACGTTGAACAAATACTCTCCTGATTTCTCAAGTCAAGAGACAATTCAAGTGTTTTTATCTTTTATAAAGATTTTCCGGTTCAACTTTGAGATCAATTAGATATTTATTTTACCTATTTCCATAATTAAAGAAACATGGGATGGCAGATTACAAATTTCTTGCATATCTGACTTCGATGTAATCTATATTAAAATGCTTAATGTCTTAATTTTCTTATATTATTATTTTAATAAAGTATACTGACTCCCCGTAGAAGATTCAAGTAAACTCCTTCTCCTATTGGTTAATTTTCATGTATTAAAACTCCTTTTGATTACTTAAGGACAATGAAATATGCAATTGTAAACAACCACCACTAAATTTACTATATTATTAGTTTATTAAAAAATGATGAATTGCTATTCAGTGACAATCTGATTCAAAATAAACCTACTAGTATGAAGTACACATGACCTTACTGTGATGAAAATAAATGAACTCATTATAACTTACATTACTGAAATGTTCATCTGGATCTTTACTGAAGTGGTCAGCAAGCAAAACTACACTAAAGGGAACTTTAAATGCATTAGAAGACTCTATTTCACTGTCTGAAACAAAACAAGTTGTATTTGAAAATTTATTCATTAGTTTTTATTATTAAACTTCGCTTTTAATATTCAAACTCATATTTAAAGTAAAGGAATCAAACCTTCAATGTTTTCCACATGATTCTTAGAACAATACTTTAATACATCTTTTTTTTGTTTTTCCCATAAGCGCTTTTCTGTCACTAAACACAATGCAGGGTCCATGCCATTAATCGCTAAAAGAGTCAAGCATGGATATAATGTGTTGAAGGTTAAACTTATTAAAAACAAATATTATTAATTAATAGACTAACTTGGCTTGGTGATACTAGAAGGCCTATTTACAGGAAGAGGGTGTGTAACAGAATAACAAGAAACTTCAGGCTTTTTTAGATTTAAAACAGACTTATTGAGATTATGACAAGGAGCAGATGAATGGGGATAAATGGGAAGAAAATGTTTAGAATCAAGTTTCCCTAATACTTTCCGAGTACTGTCAGTTATGAGATCCATTATTATAACTTCTTTCAAGAATCAACAAACTACAATTACAAGAGATAATAAATAAAATCAACTGTAGTAAATGTCACTTTTAAACTGAACTGTTATGAAACCTTCCAAAAGAAAGCGGTAAGTTCCGAAAGTCACCGTTTAGTCTTCTGTTGCCAACTTAATTAATAATCTACTCATACCAACATTTTCTAATAATTAAATAAAAATAATAACAATTAAAAAAATGCCACCCAAGGGCATAATTGTGTATAATGTAAAATAATACCATTTGATGTGTAAATAAATCATTATTATTATTATGGAGTCATTTATTATCAAATACGTAGCATCTAGTTGACGAGCAATATAGAAGATAATCCCGAAAATGAGCAATTTAGAAGCGATCTCTATTAAGGAGATCAAGAACAATTTAGCCAGTTAATGTCAAGTGAAACGTTTAATTTTAAAACAGACAATGAAATGCTAAAGAGGGTTAGAAATATATAGTCACATCTATGGTAGTACCAAAATATGCTGAAGAAGACCAGGTAAATACTAATATTTATAGTTAACACCCACAAACAGATATTTGACTTTTTTGGGTTACATACATTAAACGAAATAAATATAAGGTCAATGAGGAATTTAAGAATCAATTTTTTATAAATTTTTTTGTGGTATTTAATCCCACGTAAATTTTAACAATTTTTTTTTCTGTTCCCTTGCACTAAAAAATGTTAAAATTTACTTGGGATTAAATACCACAAAAAATAATATTTATAAATTTAAAATTTAAAAGTAAACGATAGTCATTTAAACAGCTTGACAATGTCAGCTCATCCGAGCATAAGACGATATATTTGTCGGCCTCGGAGGTTAGACTCTCGACACTAGTGAGGGGAATTTAATAACTTATCAGACTTGGTAAATGCACCGGCCCGGATAGAAGGTGATCCAGGTTCGAGTCCTGGCTGGGACAGTTAGATTTTTTATTCTGTTCCCTTGCACTAAAAATTGTTAAAATTTACGTGGGAATAAATACCACTAAAAAATTTATAAAATTTAAGAATCAGTCTGGAGCGCCAGATTAGCTCGTGGGACCCGTTGAGGTCTCGAAATCCTGACGCTGCGGGTACGAATCCCGCCCTGGGCAATCTTTTATTTATAATTAAAAGCTTGTCCTGAGCCATGGTCGTTTAGAATGGGATGGCAACCTGTAGATAGCCCCTTCCTCCATGACCCTAAGAGATTGAATGGAAGGCTAACACTTAAATAAAATAAAAAAAAGAATCAATCTTTTTCACGAAATAACGTTCATATGAATGTTCGAAATCTTGCAGAGTAATGGATCAATTGAAGAATTTTTCTCTTTTATCATTTTGTCATAATTTATTTGGATTACTGGTTTAAATGGATTAGTGGTTTTATGCCAACAAGTACCAAATATGATAAATAATATAGCATCTTATACAAGACAATATTAAGAAAATCTGTAAATTCAAAATCAGTTATAAATAAAGTCGACTGTAAGAAGGGTTATTGCGACGTGGGGCCTTGGATTTTGTAGTAAGCATAACTGGCCAGACCGAGAATCCGCTTACAACAAGTACAGAAAATTTGAAAATTTTGCTACCGTACGCTGCTGGAAATCGGAATTATTTCGTAAGATAGACAACTCAAGTTGTATTGAGACAGAACATGGAGATGTGAATCAGATACTACTTGTTCATAGCAATATCTACTGCTAGATTTTTTTTTGTTGCTAAAAAATCTGGTTTATTTATATTGTTGTAGGGATAATAGTATTTAGAGATTTAAACTGGATTCTGGAACCGATGAGATCTATATGCTATAAAACATGTCTAACATTATAAATAAATATAACGTTACTAGCAAGTAACGTTAAGTAGCAAAGAAAACATTATTAGCAGCAGGACAAGAACATATAAAGTTAATAGGCTAAAAGAACCTTCAGTTCTCATACAACGGATATAATATTGGAAAGGTAATCTGCTGAGAATTTAAAGTAATTTCTTTAAGGCAGGTCTGTTTAAAAGAGAAATTATTGAAGCACAATATAGTACAGAAAATTCTCTCAATCACTTTATGGTCTAGGAAAAACAAAGGCTAGTATAAAATAGAATGAAAGCCTTCTATCATCATCAAATCTCGTTTCATCCTAGCCCAACTTCATCATAGAAAAGAAATTAAGGCTAACTTACAGACACAAATTTTTTAACACTTTTTCGTATACATAGATTTTTAGACCTTCAGCCAAAAAATAGATATTTGTTTAGCCAAAAGCATGGGCGTAAAACACTTTTTCTTCCTCAATCAGCCGCTCATGTTAAGCAAGTTTTGTAGGTGTAAAGATCCCATCGACTCCAGAATCTAATAGGAATTGACAAATCTATTACTCCCTACTAAAATACCTGCCAACCAGATATCACCGACCTTGCCATGTACGCGGAGTATCGGATTCATATCTTCACGGTCTGTCTCAGAGCTACTTAAATTGTCTACCTTACGAAATTACTGGGATTTCCTGCCACATATGACAGCTAAACGACTAACTTTCTGAAGTTGTGGTATTTGGATTCTCGGGCGGGCCAGGTACATTTATTACAAAAAATTCAGGGCAACGAATTGCAAATTGTCCTCCTTACTATCGAATTTACTTTTATCGATTTTGAATTTATAGATTTGATTTTTTTTTTGGGCGGTGATCTTCTGATATACTGCCTATGTTTGTTTGACATGTCGTTCTTAAATCTGAAACAAACAAATGGAAAAAAAGAAAAGCTGTAAGTGTGTGTATAGTTGTCTATTTTATGGGTTAGTAGGGGACTCTCTCTCGGTACTTTAAATTAAAAACTTTAAAAAAATTGAGTCACTAGATGAAGTCACTAGTTACACTGAACAACAAAGTTTTCGTTTCGGGGTTGAAATTAGCTGATTTTAATGTATTTCCAGGTGTTAAAACCGAAAATGACCATAAAAATTATATATTAGCTCTTGTTTTCAAGATATAGTATCATTCTATTATATATATATTGAGTTTTCAACAAATGAAATATTTCATCACCAACAGTTGGTACACATGTTTGTTTACATAACACCCCTCTCATCAGCTGTTCATAAGTAGTAAACATAACCTTTGCGAGTTTGTCAATTGTACGCACGTGGTTGCTATTGAAATTATCGTGTGAAGTTGATTTTTAAATTAATTTAAGTGCTGATCTGAAATGCCTCGAAAGTGTGTGAATTCTGTCGATAGCTTTTGCTATATATGTGGTGAAATAACATTTAAGGCTCAGAAACGTAAAATGTCACCTATCATTAAGACTGCCTATGAACATTATTTTGGTGTAAAAGTTGGGGACCAAGATAAATCATGGGCTCCTCATATATGTTGTAATTCTTGTTCCGTCATATTGCGAGAGTGGCTGAAAAATAACAAGCGGGCAATGGCTTTTGCAGTACCTATGGTTTGGCGTGAGCCTACCAATCATACAGACGACTGTTATTTCTGCTTAACTCCTCCCATTAAGCAAGGTTTATCTATGAAGAAAAGAGGAACGGTGAAATACCCTAATCTCCCATCTGCTCTTCGGCCTGTACCACACTCAGACAATTTGCCAGTCCCTTCTCCACCCCAAAACTATGAAATTTTAGAGGAAAGTGATGAAGTCTGTTTACAAGAAGCAACCCATCCTTCTACATCCTATGACCCTGATTTTGATGTAAGCGATAGGTCTAGTGATCCGCACAGAATTAGTCAAGCAGAGTTGAGTGACCTTATAAGAGATCTTGGCTTGTCTAAGGAAAAGGCTGAGCTGTTAGGGTCAAGACTACAACAGTGGAATCTTCTAAAACATGATGTGAAAATATCTCAGTACAGACAGCTCAGTACAGGATGCTCCAGAAGTGTTTTATAAAAGACAAGCTAAACGACAGCGATCTTACAATACATCGGATTGACTTAATTGAAATTTGGTGGTACAAACCTCTTTTATTTGTCAAAACACTAAGAATAATGTTTTTTTTTATCAATTTTGTACTTAAAATATTCTAAAAGAAACATAACAATTTTGTTTTTTGTACTTTTACTTTTCACGTATAGTATAACTACTCTTTAAGATTAAGTGCTGTATACCTCAAAAATCAGAGCTAATAAAAATTTTTCAATGTTATTTTCGTTTTTATCACCCCAAAATTAGTAGAAATAGACTAATTTAGTGTAGGAAACATTCAAAAAATATTTTTTTGTTGTGCAGCGTTATTATAAAACACCAGATGCAATTGAGGTGAGACTGTTTCGGTTAATTAATAAAACTAATTAAATAAATAGAAAAAAATCTGAAATATCTCTGGATCCGACACGAGCAATTTTAATGATTTTTTCTTCTTCTAACAGCTACCTCTTTCAGTGTTTTGGGAAAGGAAGGGAAGATACTATTAGATTTGCAGATCATAGCTATTGGTGAAGAGTAGATTTAATCCTTAGATGATTTTAGTTGGGGTTCGGTCAAGGTAGATCCAAAGAAATCATCTAAGAATAATATCTACGGTCAACAAACTCTCCTTTTGAACATAGTAGATTTAATGTTCTCCTACCAGCAGCAATTCTTTTACTCGTAGGTATGAGGTGGTCCTTGTTAAAAGTATAACTTTGGAGCGACCGGTATTTCTATGAGGTTATTGTATTTTAACGCAAACTCAAAAACCTTTTTTATGTCATTTTCACTTATTTCTGTTCTGAAATATTTGACTTTAATTTAATTAGTCTAGTTTGTATTAATCGAAAGGAAAAATTATTTGACATTGGGCATGCATTACGAAATCAAAAATCAATCAATCATAATGTAGAATTTCACAATCATGGTACAAAATATTAAAAAGCATATCGCGAGGTGATTGAAATAAAATATAAGTCAATGAAACAAGGAATAAGAAGGTTAAAAATGAAGGTTTGGGTCCCCTTTTATGTTATATAGCCATAAGTAAGTCTTGTGTGTCCTATTCTTAGTCTGGCTAATACCACTTCTCTCTTACGGTCAGTTGGCATAGAACTGGACCATACCTTCGGAGTAGACCATATCTCGCGGAACTTGTTGTCTCTGGTTGACCACCATATATTTTCCCATATATCACCATTTTTAATATGCGAAGTTTTTAAAAAAATGTGAAAGATGTGATTTTAAATATCGCCTATATCATTAAAAATTATGGTTGAAGTTATGACAGGGTACCAATATGAATAAAAATTCAAATAATTATTTCTCAAGTAAAATCTACTACATAAAAGGTTCCAATTTCACTAGTTTTACGAGGTTTATATAATTAATTGTATATTTTAAAAAATACAAGGCGTCAGTGAGTTTTAGCTAGGTTTTTAAATCAAACGTATTAGGAGCCATAACCATTGGCTTATATAATTCCACTTAATGTGTATCCTTTGAACCAATAGAATTTAAGATATGCGAAACTCGAGGGAAGGAAAAAAAAATTGTATTAGCGAAGTTTGAGCCCATCAGGCTGCCAAAGAGATTCAAGGGATTAATAATAGGTTAAAAACTGTGTTGAATTCTTTACATAAACTTTATTATTGCTTCAACACAAAACTACTTGGAATAAAAATGAAAATATTAATCAGGAGATCGATGCTTTTACTTCTTCTTTCCACAACCACATCCACCTTTCTTTTTCTTCTTAAAAGTTGGTTCCCGTTTCTCTCTGTCAAGCTTTGCTGTAGTTAATAATTTCGCTAAAGCGACATCTTCATCTGCGAACCTAGAACATAAATTTTATCATTGATGGTTATAGTGTTTTGCATAAAAAAATAAGTCAATATATTGCGACTATATTTTATTTTACAAAGTTTATTGTGTCTAAAGAAACACCTCAATCCCCCAATCTCAGTCAACCCATAACATAGGTCTCGCATAAAAACTTATAAATAGGTCTCACACTTCTCCGGTATTATTTTTATTTTGAGCTTATGTTGGCTTTAAGGAGTAAGCTTTCATGGAAACACCTTCTACAAGGCTCTCGTCTTTGTTTATTTCTTATGAATGTATTAATCAACTTTTACTGTTAGGAAAACACTAATGCGTACAATACGCGTAACAAAAACTTTCTGTAAATGCCCAAATTTAAACGCTGGTCCATTGAAAATATTTTTAAATATACATGACTTCGAATCGAAGGCCAACGCATTTTTTAAAAATTACTTGTCTTGTATTGAATTAAAATTACAAGATGTGTTCAATGTAATTATGTTTTACGATTCCGGCTCTGACGGCGTTTTTCTCTTTTTACATGTGACAAAGAGCTCAGTTTTAATATAAATTTGACATATTTAAAGAGTTAAAGACAGTGATTAACTATGTAAAATTGCTATTTTTTTTTTCTGAAACAGTTATTGCTGTAGGAGGAAAACAATTTACGGTGTACATCCCAATTCCTACCCATAAGGATAAGCGTTATCTCCAGAAGCGGCTTACCGGCCTATCATCTACCTAAGGTAGGCTAGATAATCGGTTTATTGTTTGTGTTCCGCATACAAATTCTTGAAATTAAAGCGGTCATTTAAAATTGTTTATTTTTTATTAGCATTTTTATGTTTTTCATCACTTAAATGGCTATGGATGAACTATGAGAGTTAGACTTTTTTTATGTAACAAAATAAACAATAGAACCCGCTATCCGGTTAAACAATGATGAGAGATAGGTTTCTTTTTTTTTTTTTTTTTTTTTTTTTTCTTAAGTGTTAGCCTTCCATTCAACCACTTAGGGTCACATGGAGGAAGGGGCTATCTAAAGGTTGCCACCCTATTTTAAACACCCATGGCTCGGGACAAGCTTCTATATTATAAATAAAAGATTGACCTGGGCGGGGATTTGAACCCGCAGCGTCAGGATTGCGAGACCTGTACGGATCCCCTGAGCTAGCCTGGCGCCCCAGAGATAGGTTTCACCAGCTCCTACCAAGAGGAAAATGGGGAAGAGATCCTCCGACCAAGAAGGCAATACGACCCAAGAAGATACTACGGGGCAGCAACTCTGCCACTTTGCTGCCGATTTCAAAATTTTTCCCTAAATATATTGTTTCTATTGGCGTTTTGCATTTAATGTTTTCCTAACAAAATAAATAATTCTTTCATTAATGAATTAAAGTGAACAAAGGCGAGGGATGATACACAGGAGAACATACGTAAAAAGTCGTTAATATCTCCATCAATGGGTATTATTTTGAATTGGATGTAACCAAAAAGATTAACTCAATTAAAGTTGTTTCTTGATATTTTTCAAAATTATTGTTCAAAGCATGCTTTTTGAAACCATTAATGATAAGCGTGTAAAATAAAAATAAAAATTAATTTATTGTGATGAGAGAATTGTCGGCAATTCGGTCATGGTAGTTGAAGAATTAAAAACCCATTTGTAACCAAAAAAGTTTTAATTTTAGCCAATGTTTGGGACTGAATTTCAGGCCTTCATCAGAACAAATAGGTTGATGGGTAGAGAGAGACTCGTGCTGAACTGAGCCTACATGACTGAGTCATGACCGACTCCCATGACCGAATTCCCGACAACCCTCTTTTCATATAACTTGTCGGTCAACTATTTATTTCATGTTAATTAATTTATTGTGTTTAATCATTAATGGTTTTTAGAAAATTATATTTTAAAATTACTTTACATATTCTTTCATAAATACTTGCTTAATAAAATTTACATTTAAACCACTTCAAGGTACTACTAAATAAAAAAAATCTATTATAATTCTATTGTTAATTATGTGTAAATATAAATGAAATTTGTTTTACAAACTTAATGAGTAGTTTTATTTAGTTATTGATTGTAAGTGTCTTAATTGATTCGGTTATTAAATGAAAATCTACAGAGAAAAGTTAAATATTTACATAAATATCAGTTACATAATCTAAGGAGTTTCCCCTCTGCTGATATCTGTGAAATGATCAAATATTAATTAGTATTGGTATTATTCCTACAGGATCTAAAGAGGAATAGTTGCGACTGGAGTATCGAGTCCTGATGTAGAGGAATGGCGTTTCCTTGTACGCTTCCTACTCGGTGAAAAAGTGACCACAGTCCGTCAGGCAGGAACTACCTGAGCTACATGCGTGGCTATTATCAGTCGGTCTTCCTCAGGATCACTCAGGACATCCGAAAAATGTCCTTTCTGGTCCTCTGGGGTTTTCAGCAAAGCATCCGATACTATTGACCACTCTAGCCTTCTTTACAAGCTACTATTGATTTCTTATTCCTACTCCTTTCTACGCTGGATTTATTTCGAGTGTCTCTTTGGGGAATGAGGATCGTCTTAGGAGGCTCATAAACTATTTAAATTTATCCTCGATATCCCAAAGGATGCCCGCATTTCCACCGGGTTTCTCTTCCTTCCGACGTCAGTATTTCCTTGGTTCCTTCCTAATGTCCAATTACGTATTTGACCTTCTCCAATTCAAATCCTCTCTCCATTCCCACAGTACCCGATCACAACCCTTTGATCTAAACTTTCAAACAAAATATTCGAGCGTTCCTTTGTGGACCGTGTCTTCTCCTTTTGGAACTCCCACCCGTCACTTTCTTCTTTCTCGTCTTCCTTTCTACTAGCACTTTAGGAAATCGTTTAAGACAGCTCATTGTTATTAAATGTATTCTTTTTTCATTGTCCATTTTCATCTTATTTATTTTTCTTAAATAAATAACTTTGTTTTAAATTATGTAAGAAATAATCATTATATATTTTTGAAATTTATCTGACAGCTTTTGTAAATTATCTTAATATCATTTTTATGCGACATTTTTTCTTAACACAGAATCTTTTTTTTTTTTCCTACTTCACACCTTTTTTTTTTCCTACTTCACACCATTTTTTTTTTTTTTTTTTTTTTTTTTTTTTTTTTTTTTAAATTTAAAACATATTTATATTTTTTTTTTTTTTTTTTTTTTTTTTTTTTTTCAAATTTACACATAATTGAAATTTCATTTACTCTTTGATTGTCTGTAATATTTTTAAGGGGAAGATATATAAAGTTGTTAGAAGGAAGTTGTCTCTATTTCTGGAAAATTCCTTTGTACAGCAATAAATGAATATTTTTATACATCAAATTTCTTAATTATGCCAAACCTATTCCTGTTGTTTCGATTTTATAGAATAGCGAACTCAGATACACTTTAAGCTATATGTATGTCTGTAAGCGCTCTAGTGTCTGTAAATTTTAAAATTAAGAGACTATAAAGTGTTATAAAAGCAAGGTTGACATTAGTCTTATGATGATAATTGTATTCATTAGTACGGGTTATCCATCATCAACAATTACTCAATAAGCATCAATAATATATTTTTTCTATAGTAATTGTCTTTATTTTTAAACATATTGGAGAATATTTATTATACAACCATTATACGTCATAATAAAGTAAAAAATAACGAAATGAATGCAAAACGACCCGAATGAACTAAAAAAGGAGAAATACTTTAGTCCTGAACTTTCTGAAATTTCTCAATATGGAATTTTACAGAAATGATAAGCAATTTCAATAAATAAAAAAAATTAATCAACAATACATTCATCTTATTTCTAGCCACTCGATTTATAGGCTTTTCTCCTTTTACTTCAAACTCCAATACGAAGAAGTTGGGGTGGGATAAACGGATGATCTATTAGAGAATAGATATAAAAATTATATACACTGGGGGACAAAAAAACCGGCGCACCTGGAATTTTACCTGAAAAATGCAGATTAAATAATTATTTTTGTGTGCGGAGTAATAACTGGCACGACAGATCAAATGGGAGTACGATTCCTTATGTTTTGACAACAAATGTCTTAATCCTCTCTAGGATTAATGATATAAACTGAAAGATGGACTTTATCTCTCCTTTCTTTCTTAAAGGAAAAATTCATAATTTTGAATTCAGTTTGTCTCCAGAAACACATTGATTGGCGTTTCTTCTTTCCTTTCTTTCTTAAAGAGAAAATTCATAATTTTAAAACATTAAAAAT
>KZ807443.1:224230-239449 GCA_000696205.2 Oncopeltus fasciatus
TATATATATATACTTATATCTGGATAACTCTTATTCACAAAAAGTAACATATAAAATATTGCGTACTAAAGCAAAGCAAAGCAGTGACACTTAAAACATAACACATTTTGTTTTATAAATTGAAAATTTAGCCGAAAAAAGTTGAAATAATTTTTTAAGTATACACAAGTTGCTTGATAAGGTGGTCCTCATTGATCACAATATAATTCAGGAATAAGAATCTATGAATAATTAAATTATGCTCTTGTTTTAGTTTTTTTTAATTCATTTTGAAATACAAACAGTAGTTGTAAATTTAAAAAAAAATTTTTTATTTTAACTAATGCAGGAGGTAAAAAAAAAAAAAAAATCTTTGAGTGCTAGGCACAAAAGCTCTAAATCATTCAACTATTAATTAGTGCTTAAGCTCACTCAATGTAATTTATGCTTTAACTGATCAATACTAAAAGTTCAATAGGCTTAATTTATGGATTACAAAAATTAACATTTTGGAAAATTAGTATTACTTTACTGTTTTAAATTTATGTAGCACTGAATAAAAATATTGCATGAAATAAGTGAATATATAGACACTGTTTTTATATTATAACCAATTTGAACGTGATTGGTAAGACTATGCTTTTCAACATGAGAAGTTTAAAAATAATGTTTATATACACTTTAAATTTATATAATTTATTTTTTATTGTATTTAGCTTACAAGTTTGGTATGACCTAGAAAATGGGAAGGCTGTAGATGTATTAATGCATTTATATAAATTTATTATTAATTTTAGTTTTGAATGTACTATCAAATTGGTATAGATTCCAGAGGCTTAATATTATGAATAATAAGCCGAAATCCTCATGATAAGGCAGAAAAAAACTTTTGTCAACAATAGCAGACATGATCTAATCTGCAACTTAGTAGCCTTGTGACTAATCTATTATGATTATGCTCAGGAAGATAACTTTTCCTTCTTATTAAATATATCAATAAGAAATGTTGTAAGACATGTGGAGGAGGATTAAAAAGGTAAAACTGTTTTTAATACATTTATGGCCCAGTCATTATTAGTGAAATTCAAAAAAATACTGTGAAATGAATATACAAAAATAATAAGCATATGATATATAAGCTATTTCAGATGAATTTAAAACTTGTTCTACAGTGTTCTTCTATTTTTTTCAATAAGAAAATAAATTGATTAGGAAGGTTCAAAACAGTACTAAAGATTAATTTTCTCAGCCAATTAATTAATGAAAAGCGGTGCAATATAGTAGATTATTAGATGAAGATGTAGGCTACATAAGTAACATAAATATTATAGGCACCATAAAAATGCTAGGAGGAGGACGGAATATTGACTATTTAATTATTAATGACTTGCTTATTGCTTAATAATTAAATTATTAGTTAAATAAATAAATTGGTAAAATAAGAAAGTACTTATTAAAGTTTAAGAATGGCTATAATGTGGATTTGAATAAACCACTGCAGTTTCTTTATTATAGCTTGAAAATAAATATGAAATGCAAAACAAGATTATTATGATTGTTTATTAATCAAAGCTTCTGATATTCTTTTATACAACCAAAACAACACTATACACAACTAGCAAAGAAAGCATCTGGATAAGTGAGGTGTTAATATTCCTTAAGCCTTAGGGTATAATAAATCTTTAGGTAAGAAAGTCACTCATAATGTTGTAACTGTTTATCAAAGCTATACTGAGATCATGAGTTAGTAATCTTCAATTAGATATTTTATGGCAAATTTTTGGGCAAAATTATTACTATTTATTTCAAATATAAAATTATACAATTACTATCTCCCTAAAAGAAGTCTAAGGCCACTTATGAGTACAAAATGTTTTTCAAACATTGAACAAAATTTGTTCCCTTTAACCCAACCAATATTATTATCACCAATTTTATCTGTCACAAAATATCTACAGAGAGAAATGGATGAGGCTCAGTACATGAAAATTTATTACTCTTTAAATTTGACAATTAAGATAGCAGTCAAGAGTAGAATAAAATTGAGCAACTTATCACACAATTTTTTTGGTACCAAAGAAATTAATACTGAAAAAATTTTCAGTGGTCGACAAAAAATTGAATCTTTTTAAAAATTAAGTGTAGATCAAATAAATAACTTAGTTGGGCATTGCCAGCAGCCTCCAGCTGTTCTAAATATTTTATACTCGTCTAACATATAAAGTATGGTAATAGATTTAGATGATTAAAATGTTTAATTAGAAGGAATAAGTATGCAAAAAATGTAATTATTAATTATTACGTACTGTGAATTAAAGAGTAGAAGTCACTCTCATTGTAAACAGTTCATTCATCATATTATCCTCAATAATAAAGAGAAAATATTAGAATTATCTATTTACAGAAGCTTCAGAGATTGGTGAAAGAATGGAGATCATTTTTCTGGCTAAGTTATAAGAAGGAAGTTCAGTCTTCATACCTTTCCAACTGATGAAGCACTTTTAAAGATAAAAGAACCACTTCATAGCACCTGACTTTTTATGCAGGCCTACCTTAAGGTCTAGTTATTCCTCCTATAGGTCTTTGGTTGTATTATTCAGAAAATACGGAGCTTTGAAAATAAACTTTTATTCCTAAAGCTCTCAGCCATTGGAGAAAAAAAATTGGCTTTTAGGGGTTGGGGGGGGGGGGGTGAAACATAAGGTTTGTTTAACACATTCATAAATATGTTTACTTACGTCGATAAACATTGTTTAAAATGGTCCTATTTCATTTTATCTAAAATTCATAGTTAAAGAGACAGGAGAGGTGTAAAATTTTTTGAATACATATACTGCAAATTATAAATATATTTTCGATGATAGTGAGAAGAGGTTAAAAAACATAATTTGCATCTAATATGTTCTAAATTTTTTCACAGATAAATAAAAATGAAATGTCATAATTTTTAATTATTATTATTTTTTGTTTAACCTTTATTAAAAGAGGAATGGAGTTTAGGCTCTTTATATACAAGATTAATGTATATTTTTGATCCAACTTCATTGAGTTCATTCATTTTCATTTAAAAAATTAATTTTTGGCATTGAGTTTTAGAAATTATTGATTCTATAAGATGAGAAATTTAACTAAAATTACAAATATGATTCAGTTTGCAGAAAAGGAACAATCAATCAATAATAATTCTATATCAGTACATTTTTGTAACCATATAGTATTTCACGAAATAAATGAAACTTAATAAATATAATTAAAAAATTTGTAAGCTATCATTTTTTACTACACTTAATTAAACTTTCTTAAAGAGCTTGAAGTACTTTATAGAACTCATACAATAACTACAGAAAAAATAATTTAAAAAATATATTACTGTATAAAAAAAAATTTACCTAAGAGCTAATTTGTAAGAGGAGTTATTATCTTGCAATTACATGAAATGTGTATATATTTAAACATAGCACAAAAATGACTTAATTTTTAAAGTACAATAACTATTTTGTTTTCTTGCATAAAGAAAGTTGTTTATACTGTAAAGCAATTATAACAGTAGGACAATTATTGATGTCTTTTTAAAATGAATACATATTGTAACATTCATTTGTCATTCAATAAATGAGGTATTACCATTTCATCCAATTTCAAAAACAACTTTATACTTAAGGGCCAAAAGGGAGTTCATATTATAAGATTATGAAAAAAAAAAAATCATGTTATAAATACACTCCTAATAAACTAGTCATTTAATTCACATAAATGAAAATTCAGATAAATACATACCCTCAATCAAAAATTAAACTTTTTCCCCAAGCCAAACATATAAATTTTCGTAAGGCACCAATTATACTTCTGAATAACGAAATTAAACCTTGCATCTCAAAACTTTAATAAATTCTACTTATGAACAACAGGAATAACTTATATTTGTTGCTACCCTAATTAATGATAGAAGCCATATTTGTACTATTATTTTATCTTAAAGCACAATTTAGCAGTTGTATTATTTACTATTGGTCCCTGCCTCAGTTATTACTTAAATTACATAATTTCCTTCAATTCCTTTCTTGATTTTAGCATAATTTATAACATAATCTGCTTTCAACTCGTATCAACAATCAGCTACTTCTCTAGGCTGAGAATTTGTATTTGTATTCTCCGAATATATGAAGTCATTCAAAGTTGTTATCAGCAGTTAAGAGCTAAGGGGTAATAGAAATAGGAAAATATTCAAAAGCTGTTCCAATTTTTAATTCTACTAGAAAAAATAAACCTAATTATTTTTTCTGTCTAACAGGAAAAACCATTGTTTTAGTGATATAATATTGCTTCTGGAGGTAAGTAATTATTGGAATTAGCAAAATTCTCTTTATCTCTATTGGCTTGCAAGATCAAGTTAAATCTTCAACTACAATTTTTAATAGATAGTGATTTTTTTTTCTTTACAATTAAGCTCAATGTTAAAATCAATTTTTTTTTCAGTGAGCTGTGGCAAAGTTAAAATATTAAAGAAGCTTTTATCACTAATGAAATTTCTATTCTTTGCCAAAATTTCTTTTATTTTTTACAAGCAATTTTGAGATCAAGGATCTCATCATCTGAGCCCAGTAATCTATTAAATGTTTCAAAAAATAGGCCGTATAGGCCCAGTGGCTAAATACATTTTAAGAATGTATTTATTCTTGGTCCTTGGCCTACTACGAAGGTGTAGGTGAGCACACTTATTTTATGTGGGTCCCCTGTTTTTTACCCATTCAATGAAGAATGGTTCCAAATTAGGGCTGGAGTTCCCTAGGAGCACACCTGCAATTCTTTGGATCATTACAAACAAAAGCACAGAGAAAATAACTGCACTGTAAGCAGAAGTCCAGTACTTTAACTGTCAGACCACCATGCCCCCTCCCTACTCTCTCTCTCTCTTTCTCTAAAGTATATATAGAAAATTAAACACTCCCGGCAGCAATATATAGTAATTAAGAACAGGTGGGATAGAGAGTGACATAAGGGAGAGAGAAGAGAAAATGATAAAAAAATATTCAAATAAAATATGATGGTCAATGACCTACCTCCCAGAGTGGATATCAGATAGAGACAGAGGTCATAGGACGTAGCAAGGAGGCACTGAATGAAGTTGTTAAGAATACCTAAAATATTATTTTATGGAAAATATATCCTGAATTTTTTTAGTTGATGACAATGATTCATATTTACTACTAAATTATCTAAATTCATGTAAAAATAACATAAATATTACTATTAAAAAGTAAATAGTCAAGAAATTAACTACTTGTAATTGGCTCACACAAAAATAATGACTTCCTATGTAAAATTTACCTAAAACATACAAAAGATACAACTATAACAGTCTACTTCATTCCAAAATCTCAAAACAAAAATAATATCATTTATATATCCCTCAGGCAGAATATGTAACATTCAAATTACTCAAACACATTATAATAATGAATTAAATTCATGGTTTTCATACTTGGTTACTAAAATTTCAAAAATCGTCTAAAGAAAAAACTTATTTTTACAGAAAACAATAGATTATAAGTTGGTATTTAGCACAACATTCCAAATTGGTTCTAGTTTAAGAAAAAACTATATTATTTAGTGAAGAAAATTGAATACAGTGTTTAACAAGTGTCCTCACCTAAGAACTTATTAAGTAAACTAAACGGCCCAATAGACCCTGATGAAAATGAGGAGTCTAAAAATAAAATTTAGCGGATGTCTGCCTAAATATTTAGTCTATCTACATAGAACAAACAAGATGAAAGATAAAAAAAAGGTCTGAAATAACATCTTAAATGCTTGAAGGAACATTTTAGTGTGTCAAAAAGGTAAATTTCTTGCCCATTTACAAATGGCTAGGCACCAAGATACTCCCCACAATTTTTGTTCCTACATGAAGGAACTTCAACAGCACATACATTTTGGAGCCCAATATTTTGCTCTTGATAAATCCTCCCCATTCTACTTGCTCTCTCTCTGATAGTACCTCAGTCTCTCTCTGATACGTACACTGGGAGGCAGATCAATGACCTTTCATATTTTATTTATTATTTTTTAAAAATCAATTTCTCTCCTCCTCATGTAAGAAATAACTCTTACCACTTTGAAAGGTAATGTTGATATATATACACACACTCACACATATATATATATATATATATGTGTGTGTGTGTATATATGTATTTATAATCTACAAAGTAATTTAATGTTATTGAATAAATTCCTGGGCTTGTATGTGAGATCCTTGATTTCTAAAGTTCTCAGCATAACAATTTAAGAAAATAGTGCGAAGACTGGAATTTTCATTAGTGAAAAAATCTTATTTAAAAACTATTGCATATCTATTAAATAATAGTAAACATAAATATGTGATTGTAAATTTTAAATTGAAATGATATTGTATATGTTATAAATGGAATACTATTAATTTTGTGCAGCTCCAACAATTATCTTCCAATATAATTATATAATCAGATTACATTGTAATTTGCATACATATTCCATTTACACCGCAAATAGAAAAACTACTATCTAAGAAAAATGCAGCTCCCACACTTTTCTTAATCTTTTTTACCTACATTAATGTTTATTACTTGTAAATAAGTTGTCCAAAATTTTAAAATTAAAATAGACTACATCAATATTGACTTAATATATTCAATTAGTAATTTATAGATACATATTCTTGAAACTTGAAACTATTAGAAGATTAAAATACACCAGAATATTTTTTATTACCCACATCAGCATATAAAATCATACGAGAGAAATATAAATAAACTTTCTTTATGCAAAAATTTTTAGATTCACTAGTTTATTATAATATAAATTNTTAGATTTTTTATTCTATTCCCTTGCATTTAATCGTTTATAATATACGTGGGATAAAATACCATAATAAAAAAAAAATATATTAAGGCATTTACGTTGTACCATGATGCGACTTTTTGAAAAATTTCAAAAGCTCTTCGTCGACCCTACTTAGGAGAGCTAAAAATATCGTCTGTTTAAGGTTTAGCTTACAAACACACCGATATATTAGCAAACACAATATATATATATATATACATATAAGGAATAAAAAGTCAACGAAATACTCTTACAAAATTTAATAAATGAATGTCTGTGAATAATTTCATTACACAATATTGATTTACCACCAACATAAGTGATAAGAAGATCAATTAATTATCTATGCTAAATTCTTTAATTACAAGTAAATTTAACATTTTTATGATGTAGTGCATCATAGAAAAAAAAAAAAAAAGTTCAATCGACCAAAAATAATTATTTGAGGAATCTATCTTGAAATTAGTTTAAAATTTAATTTATTTAAAATTAATTGCAAAATTTTTAAACAATGGTTTAATTTTAGCAAAATACATGAAAATTATAAGCTCTAAAACAGTTAAAGATTTACTAAAAAATGTATCATTTTCATCAGTACATAGTTTCACTTACACCTCTCATCAACCATATTATTGTTTAGTATAAGAACTGAGATTTAAATTCTGTCACATACTGTTGATAATGACATGTATTTCATAAAGAAACTGATATGCATGGAGATGTTTGTAATACTAACAGGCCACTGTTGTGCCATGGAATTCTAACTTTGTTTATATTATATTACAAATATTTCATGCTTAGGCATAATCATAGGGTCATATTTTATACCAGGGAGCTGGATGCACATAATACAATCATTTTTCAATTTACTCCAGGCCATTTCTTAGAAAGAGGAACTTGTTCTAAGAAAATGAAGGCCCAGAATGATTGGCAAATATTTATATAAAGTACCTGTGCAACCAGCTCATGTCATGGAATATATAATGTTTCTTTCGTAATGCCTAAGAATTGAATAAATGATAATGAATGAATTTCAGTGTAAACTACAGTGGGCTTTTGATATTACTCTGTAATATAATATAATCCTCAATGTATAATATAATCCACATAATCCGGTCACAAACTTTTATTTTATTTCACTAAATGTATTTTTTTACAAGTAATTATTAGAAATTGTTAATACAAAGAGAAATCTTTCTATATAAATTCCAATTATATATATAAGATATCTGATTAAATATAGAGTTCTTAATTAGAGATAAATTGGTAAATCTTAGTTAAAATATCTATGAAAACAAATAATAGACTGCAATAATGATTTTAAATAATACTAATAAGGTTTTTACTTATTTCCTAAATAGAAAGGATAAAAGTTGGTTGACTGAATGACTTTTAATTAGAAAGTTTATTACATAAATATTAAGGGCACAAAAAACTATCCAATTGAATTATCTTTCACCGCAGTCACTTTAATTTTAGCAAAATTTATATTTCATCTTAAATGATCCAAACAATTTTTTTTTAAACTTCGCAAGACACTATAATTTTATAACATTCATTCATATAAATTAAAAACAACTTTAAGAAACAAACTTGCCTTGAGGAATATAAATTGAAGAAAATGCAATAATAGTTTTATACATAGTTTGAGTTTAATGCATTCTTGTGGAGAACTGTCTAGAATCTCATGTAAACTTAAGAGGAATGAAAGCAATATCTTAATATTGAGATGGAAGGCATCCAATCATCAGTGAACACTATGCATATATCTTTTTAATTCTTCAATTTTTTTAAGTTAGTTCATCTCAGAGATTGATAGGCTTCCTTATAATAGTATTACTTTATATCTATTCAAAAAATATATCCTGCACATCATTGGACAATAGATTATTTTCTTGAATGTATTAATTTATTTAAAAATAAATTTTTTTATATCTTGCATTATAAAAAGTGTTAATGCATCTTTTTATTCTCCAAATAGTATTTTATAATATAATAATTAAAAAATTCACAAAATTTTTAATTAGAATCAAAACAGAACCATTACTCCTCATTGCTCAATTTACATGAACTAATAATATAGACAGTAAATAATACACTGATTTAACTCTGTTAAATCACAAAGAATATATTTTTCTATCTATGTAGAAAATTATTACACTATAGGTTTTAGATAACCTAAAGGTTTGAACTACATTATTTCAAGATGGAAATATGCTAATTTGGCAAAATTCATCTATTAAAGTACAAATAATGAAAAATGTTGAGCTAAAGAAATTTGTCAAAGTATCAAAAACCCCAAGTCAGGTGCAATCAGCAGTCTTATAGAGATAGCGATTTAAAAATTTTAACATTAATATAACTTCCTTAGAATTGGTGGTTCAAGCTTACATAAACTCAGGCACTTCTGGAGCAGACTTGAACATACATACCAACAAATAGTTTAACAAATTCTAGCTTATGAAGTCTATAATTGTCTCTACATCGAATTTTTAATAAACTTTTCAACAGACAGATTTTAAGTAGACTCTCACATTCTCCAACAAAAACTTATTTAAGGCACAACAATTGGAGTTATGAAAAAAAAAAAAAAATCCTAAAAGAAGAAATGTATACTTCAATATGCTCATGAAAACTAAATAAATATCAGGTCAGGAAGTGTAACTATTTGACTGTTATATATATTTTACTGTATTAATTTAACCCACTTATAGTTATTTGGTCAAGAATGTAAAATAAAATTTATAAATTTTATTTAAAATAAATAAATTAAAGACACCAGTTTGGCCCTAATAAACATAAATCCCAAATATCAAAATGGTTCAGTCATTTTGGCAAACAATAAATGGTATATAAAAGATTTTTTCCAATCAATTTCTGAATACTATTTGAATTAAAATTTATAACAACACATTTTGAGGGAATTTATGATTTTATATTTCAGGTTGATTGCAAATGAATGTTTTTAAAGAAAAATTAAAGAATAAAAAACATATTTAATCAATTGGACATAATCAAAAAGTCACTAGTTTATTTCAAATAACAAATATACTTTATTTATTTGTACATTATATTCTTCATCTTCATTGTTTGAAAATTGTAAGTACAAAATTAAACTGTATTTGGTTTTTCTATTGCTTTTTTTTTCTTACAACTACTTGAAAGTTTAAAAATTAGTTATAATTACTGTACTTTCAAGACAACTTTTGTTAAAACAAAATACGTAATTTACAACATAGTACATCTATTATAAAAATACAATAAAATATTAATTTAAAGCCCCCAAAAAGTTTTACTTAGATTAAGTCATTAAAATATTAGTTATATCAGTATTTCTCATTAAAACCAGATAAATGATCATTAATTAATTATTAACAGGAATATAACAAAAAATCTCTTATTAAAGCAATATATTTTGTTTTCTATCCACTTGTTACTAGTAAGAAAAATAATTTCTTCATTAATCTAAATTTTTCCAGTAAAATTAAATGACGTGAATAATTAATGAAATTAAAACCATGTGGATTCCTAACTGATTGGAACGCAAAGGGTATTAACAAAAAGTTTACCCTTCATTTAAAAAAAAGTATTCATCTAAGAGGCTTTTCAATATTGTAATCATCATAATCAAGACTTGTACAGTTTAAGCTCTTGCTTCTTTCAAAGAACTGATTTCCTGCCAGCAGTTGATAGAACACCACCAATCCAGCAGACTCAATGAATGATAGGAACATAATACCAGGCAACTAAAGCTTCATGTTGACAACTCCCTAACATGCTGTAGTCAATCAAAAGTTTTGCTCAATTTGTCCTTTGTTTTGCCCTTCCATGCCATGTAATGGAACTCAACAGACCAAAAGGAAAATATTCAATTTTTAAAATAATAAATTAATCCAATTTCTTTCACAAGCTAAAATCTCTATCAGAGACTAGATAGTACTTATGTATATACATATGTATGTATGCTTTATCAGTTAAACAAATTATTGTATGTTACTGCCTTTTCCAAAGGAAAAAAAAAAAAGAAGGTTTAAGCAAATATCTATTTTTATAATTTTTTTTTCAGATTGAAAGTTGGGATTATACACCCTTACCTCATATTTAGTGCTTAAAATTTTAAAATCATTATTGCAGTAATTATTGATTTATATTGGTTTCCAGTGAGATATGAAATTCAAAAATAATCAGATAGAAAGCTATTTGGAAGTAATGTATTCTTTAAGTATACATTATTTATTTTACTCCTACTCCCTTATCAATAGGAAGTATAACTTCCAAACTGATAATATTAGTTTAAAATAGTATATAGCAATGGGATTAAAATATAACTTTGCTAGTATTACATTATATAAAAAATATAACCATTTAATAAGTGATTACTCATAAATTATAACAACCAAAAATATCCTTTATTAATTCATCATTTGAGAGAAAAAAACAACAACAGAGAAATGAGTCAATTATATGGTCAAGAAAACCCTGATAAAAAAAGTATTCAGTTAAACTAGTTATAGTTTTTAAGTTTAGTTAATGTAATTTATAAAAATGGAATAGTCGAACATTGTTCTAGGAGTTAATGATTTGAAAGTATGTCTTTATTGGTGAGGAAATGTATTGTGAATAATAAAGTAAAATGTACCTGCTAAATAAAGGACGACTATCTAAAATAAGTAAAATTTAAGCTAAGTATCTGAAAACTTTTTGTAAGGGTATAGTAAAAAAAAATATATATATACACATGTATATTTGTTACTAAGTGAATTCAGGAAGGGACTCAATTGTGATTACAATAATAATCTATAACTCATTTATTTAGAGTATCATTATATGGAACATATCGTATATTTAAAAAAAAAAAATTAATGATTACACTTATTAAATAAATAAATTTATACTTATTGTATAAATATGTTGATGTTTAGTAGGTTTTAACCAATAAAACTAAAAAACTTACCTCAAATTTAATACTCAAAAGGAGAGAGAAAAAAAAAGAAGGAAAATGATTTAACTATATTAACTGTCTATAATAGGTCTGTCAAACCACCTAATTACTAAAAGTAGAGATGATTTGAAGTTAATAAACTTTGTCAGTGGAACTGCCTCTCACGGGTATTCTTAATGGTCGAACTACTTTTACCCAGCTACTTTAGTTTATTAATCTTACATTATATAATTATGGGGGTAATGTAATGTTCTTTACAATTCTTAATTAGAAAATATTTTAGTTTAGAATACATTTTTTTTTTTTACTTTTAGAGTTAAAAAGAAAATATGTTCTGCTTTCAATTTTATTATTTGATAGTTTCTTTATATTTATACAAAGGACAAACACTGGTGATAAATTAGAAGCTAAAAGTGTCTGGGCGTTAAGCATGATAAATTGGGAGATTGAGTTAAACAACTTCTTGCATGAAAATCAAATTAGTTAACAAAAATCAAATGTTTTTTATGGTCTAGAATATTGCATTTACATATAAATAGATGATGAACGAGGGGCCCCTTAAATAAATAGCAAGAGCTCTAATGAGAATGCTTTAGACGCATTTTGAAATTTTTCTGTAAAAATAAAATGAATAGACAGTGATGTGATATATTGTTGGAGATCTAGCTGAGAGGGCAGCATATGTTGTTAATTATCCTGTGAGTTCAGATTAATGTGGAATGATTGGATAATAAGCACTTAATTGTAAAAGTAAAGAATCACTCTAAAAGAAAAAAGTACTTAATAACCTAGGCATCTGGTAATCAATAAAAAATTTATTTCTGTAACTTTCTCAATTTATATTTTCATAAACTATATTACTATATTTAAAAAAAAAAAAAAAAAAAATCACAAATCTCTTAACTAGGTCACGCTCCAAACAACCATAACTGCCAAACTAGAGGAAAATTTTAATGAAATTCAGATGGTAGATACTTCTTGCTCCATAACTTCGGTATTTGGTGCCTACAAAAAAATTAAGACTATTATTCAGAAGATATCAAAACAATAGTCTAATCAGCTGATTAAAATAATTAATAATAAATTAATAGTTCGATAGCTCTGGGGTTTGAGACATTTGTTTTCAATGACCTGGATTTGTACATTATAAAAAATTTAAATAATAACATAAGAAACAATATAATGGCATACACCTATTAATTTTAAGGATATGAAATGAGGAAAAACAAGAAGATAATTACACTTGACCACTTATTTAAAAAAAAGAAGAAAAATATTAACAGGAACAAAAAAGTGAAAGATGAAAATTGGAATTTTTGTTTCAATTTGAAAAATAAGTTTTGATTTTATACTATGATACCAACAGACAATTCAGAAGCAATTTTTGCTGCATTAATTACATTATAGCAGTTGGCTGATTTTCAAATAACATAAAAAATTGGCCAAGAATTTTCAAAGATACAGGGAAAAAAGTGAGATATTTTGAAGAAATATTACATTTAAAAAAATAATTTTTTCTATGACTTAATAAATAGCACTAGAGAGAATCTTAAAGCCAATATATTAAAAATAAAAGTTCAATAAAATTGAAAATGTTGGGAATAGGGTGTCTGAAACATTTAATTTGTTCATAACATTCAGTTTTTAAAAATTATTAGCGAGATTGATTGCATCAAAAAACAAACAATTCTAGACTCAAATTTATAATTCTGTAGAAAAATGAAGAAATATAAAAACTTTCATTTTTTAAACTCTAAACCCAGAATTATAGCACATTCCTGAACTCCAGAGGAATTATTCCTCTGGAAAGGTTCAGTAGAATCCTAGGGACTGAGCAGGATTGGGATATTAAAAAAAAAGTTATTTAAAAAATATTTCAATTAAACTGGTTTTACCAACAGAGAGATGAGCAGTTATTTTATTTAAAAGTTAATATTTATTAGGTGCATCAAATTTGGTATAAGTACATTTGACAAATAAATCTCTGATATGTTATATAATATTTGTATTATGAGTATAGTAATCTGAAAGATATAGAAAGATTTCTCAAAATGTATTCCAACTAAAGATTTAGTTGCGGCATTTACAAATTATAATTAAATTATCTTCAAATAATGTTTTCATCCATTAAAATTCTTTGAATAATGAAAATGAAATGATTTTAAAACAGTGTTTAATAAAACAAACAAGGACAGAATAAAATATAAAATAATACAAACAAATAAATAAATATAATACAATAAATAATAAGAATTTTAATTTTTCAGTTGATGATAGGAATAGTTATCAATAGCCTAAGAAATTCCAAGGGTCTTTTTCAAAATATAATAATTTAGAGCACTAGCATATGATCTAAAACTCTTGAATGATGTCATGAAACCATAAGATAGGAAAAATAATTGATTAAATTTACTTAAAGTCTTCCATAAGTTAATTATTTTAATATATATTCCCCACTGTTGGGTAGAAAATTTACAACACAAGTTACCATACTTTTTTTTAAGGCTTATGAGAAATAATGCAAAGATTACTAATATCAAGACAAGGAGATAATAGTGTCACTAACACTAATGTAAATGAAAAAAAAAAAAAAGTAAGGAATTATGCATTAATGAACTTCCTTCCTTTAGTTGAGATCAAATATTTTTATTTAAAAATGTTCATCAGGCTTGGTGAATTATAGAAATAATTCAGATAATGTTATGTAGTTAAAGTTTATTGTCAATTTTAAAATAATTTAAGGTTTAGTGGTTGAAGGAAAGAAAGAACTTAGCAACTTATTCATGAGATCATGGTCAGTAGTGAACCTCATTCTTCTTTGTTGGTTTATCAAAGGATCTTTATGGCCTAATAAAGTTCCTCACAATGCCTCATTCCACAAAACAGGTACGCTAAACATAATTATGCTCCAATAAAAAAGAGTGGATGGTACAATTAAATTAAAGTTCAGTATCCCCTAATTAGATAATTACAATTATTTTTTTAATCTATTATATTACAGTAATGCCCCTGAAAAGCAATTTAAGCTAAAATTGAAATTAAGAAGAAAAAAAGAATGATTTAATAATTATACTTGTCAAAACAAATAGTAATAAATCTTCTAATGTCAAAAACAAATGCATTGACTTTAAGTCTACTCAGCATTAAATATCACCCATTTAAACTGATTTGCATATAATTTTTTTTTATTTCCTACTTAACAATGAAGTTAAAATTTATAACAATAGTAATAAATACTTTTCTAACTATACATTATAATGAAAAGCATATTGCATAAATTACAAAATAACATTACAAATTAAGGTATATTTACACTATTCAGTTCTGTGCATTTTCACACTGGTAAAAAATATTGTCACAAGACTTATGTATTTTGTTCTTAAAACCCTGAAGCAGGTATAACTCATTTATATAATATATGGGCGTTAAGCATGATA
>KZ807443.1:266711-276854 GCA_000696205.2 Oncopeltus fasciatus
AAAATAAAATATTTTTAATATTATTATTTTTATTACAAAATTCGTTAATTTTATCACATAGAGATAAAGTAAATATTATAAACTTTGATTATTTTCAACTTTTACTTACTCTTACTCGTTCCTCATTGCCTTTGTCTTTTTAGTGACCATCAATTAAATTTTAGGATTTAATACAAGGAGACCTTGGATTTGTGGTAATATAAAAAAGAAATCACTCCAGGTATATTATTTTTTGGTTATAATTAGTTATTCACTTTGTCATTACAGCAGCATTCTCTTATTTCTTTTGTCCAGAAAATTTACTAATAATCAAAATTTAATGAATATTACTTACCACTAATTTGAAAACAACATGATACTAAAGAAAATTGATCTATTTACAAATAAGAAGTTATTAAAAATAATGATGGCTATGAGAAATCAAGTTCCCTTTTCTGGTCAAATCTTTCGGGCAATCTGATTGAATACCTTACCAATTCTGCAGTGAGCTTTATCAGAAAATTTGAGCGTTCGAAAAATATACACTTTAATCGCATTTTTATATGCATTTAAAAATGGCAAAAGTGGATTCAAAAGTTATAAAAATAAAAATAAAGAAAAATTATCTCATACGAGTACTTGATTATTTACAAGGAACATAATAACTTTTATACAGAGTTTGTTTGTAAAGCAAGACTTTTTTTTTTTTTTTTTTTTTAATATTTGCTGTATGTGAATTTAATCTTATTATAAAGATAAATAATCCAACATATAACACACAAATTCTTTATTTGACTAAGCCTCTTTTGGTATCACTGATTCCATCTGAGAAGTCTACTTTTACAATTACCGATGAGAATTCAAGAACAAGTTCTATGTAAATCACATGAACAAATGTTAGTCTCATTTGTACATCTGATGATGGCTTTCAATTATCACCAAAGGCTTTCCTTCAGAGTATAATGAAGGAAGATTTACATGAATTATTAGAGTATTTCTTTTCTAAAGTAGATCAATTTTTATTTTTTAACAAATAGGTGCTAAATTAGAAACCACTGATGAAATTATATTTATTTTAATTTAAAACCTGTCAATAAAAATGCTAAAATATTACCCATTAATGATTTTGCTAATATCTTGAAAGAAACAGACATCCGTAACTTCTGATTTTTCAAAATGACTTCCTAGATTTGATAGAAATATAAGCTTCCAATACTTGTAAATTCAAAAAAAAAATAAAAAAAAAAAAAAAAAAAATCTGGACATAATTTTTTGAGGAAAATCTTCTGGGTCAAAGAAAAACAGAAAGCCATGTTACACTGGTAAATAATATGCTTAAAATTTTTAAATCACTAGGGTACGTGAGTATTAAGGTGAACAATTTACATACCCACTTGGCCTGTTAACCTCACAATTTAGCAAGCACTTGTGAGATTGCTAAGTAAGGAGAATGATTCCTTCAAAATATTATTAAATACATGAAGGATTAGTATAAAGATGAGAAATGCATAGGATGGGAGATTTGTAGCTCTTGTTTAAAAAGGAACTGTTTCAAGATATATTCGAAGTCTAAATAAATGGTTAGTAAGTAGGATGAATGGTAGTTAAAGTAGAATAAATGGTGGAATCTTCAAGAGCTAATACAATAAACAACATTTGAGTTGATAATATATGTATAATATCACTTGGTATGATGATATACATATACCAAGAGGAATATCACGAATATTGCACTTTAAGAAGTTAAAATGAATTGTATACAATATATAATTGTCAGACTACTCTTGAGTCTGGCCAAAGCATCCCAACACATAAAATGCCCCCCCAGATTCAATACTCATGATGCACAATAGTTTTCTTATTGTTCTTTTATATACAATGCTCCAGAGGTTGGTTAATTTTAATTTAAAAAAATTCTTATGTTAATATATGACTATTCTGAAAATCTCAAATATGATATATAGACATAGATAGATCAAAGACTAGTCTAATTTCTGAATGAGTCCCCACCTAAACTATCTATCTTTCCTTTGTTTTTTTTTCTAAGTTAATATCATAAAATTTATTATTATGATTATACTAAATAAGAAATTTAACTTAGAAAAATTAACAGATCACAAAGAAATAATCACCTAGCAATGAGCTCCTTTGAAAAATACCTATTCCCAGTTTAAATATTTCACAGAAATTATGAAGCTCTTGTTCCTACAAGGATTACTTATATTTTGAACTTTATTGTAATAAGTCAAATTATGCAGAGTATATGAAAAAAATAAAGATGTAAATGAAAATCTACGCATAAACCGATCACTGAGATCACAGATAAAATGGACTCAGTAGACATTAGCTTATAAAAATAAATAAAAACTCAGTTTAATTTTTCATGAATAGTATCAGTGATTCCTGGCCATTGTACACCACGTTTGTGTAGCTCCTTTCCATTGAATTATTAATTAAGTTGTTGGAAGTGTTATGCACTGAAGATTGACAGACATTGAGAACTAATTGCGCTCGACAAATGAGTGAAGTTCGACGTAGTAACGTCGCCAACATCACCCACAATTCACTGAGTGAAGAGTTGAAGTTTTTTCAATAGTCAGCACCAAGCGGACAGGCAGGGCTCAGACTTGTCTGTCTTATCTGCCCCCTCCCAGGCCACTGGCTCAGTACAGGACTCTCGAGCTCCACATCCTCGGTTCGAGGCTTGGTAGTTAATGCCATACGATGGTAGGTAACTATTACCAAGTGATATTCAGCAGAGGTAAAGGCAAGCCAAGAGGAGGACCCGTGACACCTACAAAGGACAAGAGGAGACCAGTACCCCTTGTCTATCCTCCTCTGGAATAACTAGTACTCAATAATAAAAACATAGACGTACTATTACTACAGTTAGGCAAGGATTAGATTACTCCGATTTTGGAAGCGGGAGTTCCTGAAGTTACTGTGCTTGGACCTATCCTATTTATCTTGTACACTGCTGACATCCCTACCTATCCAAGTACCCTCTTAGCTCTATTTGCAGGCGACAAGGCAATCCTATTTTCCCACCCCCATCCTAAAACTGCTTCTAAGACCTACAAGATCATCTTGATAGCAAATGGTGTGGTAAATGGAGAATAAAAAGTAATGAAGCAAATTTAAATTAATTTTCAACTACGGAAGAAAACTTTCCTAAAATAGTGAAATTTAACAATATTCCTTTACTATTAGATGTTTTTGGTTGTCCCAACCTTGACCGAACCCCAACAAACTCTCCATTTGAAAATTTTCCTTAACCAGTCTCAAATTCCGTTCGTTACCTGGGGTTCCATCTTGACTCAAGACTCACATGGGGCGAACATACTAAAATTAAAAGAGAATTACCCAATTCATGACAAGGACTCCTATACAGACTCACAAAATGGAATTCCAAACTGTAATTTCTTACAATAGAAAACAAACTTATGCTCTACAAGACATTTCTACGACCAATCTGGACATATGGTGTAGAAATCTGGGGTGCTGCCAAGCCTTCCAGCATCCAATGAATCCAGTCCTTTCAATCCAAAACCCTCAGAATAATCGCTAACGCTCCACATTACATACCCAATTTTAATATCCACTTTGTTCAAGACCTCATTTCTTCCTGTTTCACCCTTTACCACAGAAAACTACTATAACATCCTAATCTACTAGCACAGATCTCGTCTTCCAACTCCAATCCTTACAACCCTCCCCGTCGACTCAAACGAAAATGGCCTTGTGACCTCCTGGGAACATAGTTTGTATTTAATTTGAGAGTGGTGTCATTGGTTACCTTCTCTCTTCTTCTTGCCATTGTACTTTTTTTTTTTTTTTTTTTTTTTTTTTTTTTTTTTTTTTTTTTTTTTTTTTTTTTTTTTNATGAAATTTGGAGAAAAAAATTTTTTTTTTTTGTGAAATGGCATTTGTTAACATAAACAATATTTTTTAGTCTAAACTAACTATTTTTCTTTTAAGAAAGGTATAAATAAAAAATATTGATACTTTTAATGACATGGTAATTATTTAAAATTAATTGAAAATTACAACAAAAGTTAACACAGATGTATTGATATAAAAAGAGTATTATTTATATTTAATATTGATAATAATACAATAAAATTTATTACTGTTGGAATCACAGTTTGTATGAAATATAAATCTTGACTAAATTTTGAAAGTGGGAAGATAATGGTTTTATATTATAAGAAAATTATTTATTTTTATTTTCAAATCAATTCAGTTAAAGAATTAATCAAATTATTGTATAAAAGGGAAAATCAGTCTTGAAATTAATTTAAAACTCAAAATAGTATAGCAATAAAATGAGATATATATATATAGCTGAATGGCTTATAAGGGAAATTTAGAAAATGTTCATACAAGTGCAAGGTTTTTCAAATTGGCATGCTCATCAACCAAATCACTCCAGTTCAGTTGAGCTTCCGGTTTAATAAATTTACCTATAAGTTCATATAAGTAGTGATTTCTATTTATTCCTATTTCTATATATCCCCCAAAAAACCATATTATTGTTAGTAATACATTCTGGTGTGATAACGACCACACATTACTTCTATTTTTTAAATGGAAAAGATTATTAACTGCATAATTTTCTTTATTTTACAAGAAAAATAAGAACTTGTCTTAATTTTAATCTATGCAGACTTGATCTCATTTGAAGCCAAAAATGTTTTAAATCAGGAGGAATGAGGAAAAATTTTTCAGGTGGAAAATAATAAAAAAAAAAAAAAAAAAAAAAGCGTGAAATAAACATCAATTAATCATTTAAAGCCAAATTATTATTCATAATATGAAAGTTATCATTGAAAATGTACTATAATTTATTTATTTTGAGAAAACTTTAAAAGCTGTAAAAGTAAAATTCACTCAAATATGGATGTATGATTTTTGAAAATGTAACAGTCCTACAGAGCAATATCTTGCTAAAAGCAGTATAGAAAAACTGTTTTTGAAGGATGCTTGGTGGTTTTTCTTAGTAAATAAAAAGAGTGAATTTACAAGGGCCCCTTAGAAAAACAAATACTAAATCTCCTAAAATTTGAAAAAAATTGGCAGTCATCATTATAAGTGGATTGAGTATTACATATTATCAAGACCTTCATCAATGCGGTAAATATTAGATGAACCATACTTATTATTCTTCTTATTTTACAGGATGTACCAAAACTACTACTATTGAATTTTTAATAATCTTAAATACTATATCCCATATCTTTTTAAACTTTCATTTTAAGATTATTCAAAGAAACTATTTCCTGATTACTTATGGTTCATTGTTACATTTACAATTGATCAAATTGAGTTCTAAATTTTATAATCACCAAATAACAGATTCTAATATTAACCTAAAAGATGTTTAAACAATTAATATTTAGACCTATATATATATATATATAACATCACAGTGTTATAGAAAGTGTCATTGTCAAAAATAGTTATCATCAATGTATACAATTTTTCTATAAATATTCTTNGAATTTTAGATACCCTAGAATAATATTCCAGGGTGTATTATATTAACTAATAAAAAAAAAAAAAACTTTTCTTGAGAAATAACTAATTTATACTATAATTTTAATATCTCAAATAAAACAGAGAACAAACGAAGAACCTTGCAAGTATACCCTTTTAAAACATATCCTAGATAAGATTAGAGTCTAATTCAAGGATGAAAACTTAAATACTGTCAAAAAATCTCTCTATACTGTCATTTAACAAAAGCTTAAATCACACACTTGAAGCACCCTTACATAAATAGGAATGATATTTCCTTCCATAAAAAAAAGTGGATCGGGGAGTTGCTGTCCCTGAATTTCCAAAGATACAGCTTGGAGTATGACCTCTGTTCTCTCTGTAACTACGGGGAGATAGAGAACATTGTGATTTCCCTTGCAGTGTGCCCTGTGTATAAATCTCTAATGGAGGTTTGTTTCAATGAAGGACTATGGAGTTTTCAAAAGATTATTGAGATATTGAATAGGAAAAATTGGAATAATTTAATAAAAATATTGTAATGCTGAATGGAGTTATAGGACTTTCCTCTTAAATAAATTGCATTATAAGATAATTAAACAAAACAAAAGCATTCAACTTTTTTTTTTCATATTGCTTATTAAATTATATTATATATAGAAATTTATCATAGAGGCTTAATCAACAAGAGGGTTGATTAGAGGCACTGGATACTCTAAAGATTTAAGATTTTCCTAAATTAATTTTTCCCCTAATTAACTTTGCACAAATGGAATTTTTTTTAAAGATTTAGACCTATGTGAATAGTTTTCAACAAATATAGTAGAAGAGTTACTGTCCTCAAAGAATAGTTAAACTATTCAAAATTTTGCAACTTAACACAAAATAGTAAGAAATGTAAAATACAAAGTGTAATTTAATGAAAATTATTTTTTTCTAGCTTAGCTTGAATACAATCACATAATAAATTCTAGGATTACTCTAAAAATATAAAAACAGATGATTCGACATTGAATGATCCATATATCATCATAAAAATGAATTAATTTATTTGAAGAGATATAACTCATTCTATCTTAATATTGTTTTTAACTCTATATTTAGTATTGACGATTATTTCAAAGAAAATTTTACATTACCAACAACAAAATAGTAAATTATTGAGACTGTAGACTTCCATTCGGATAAATTATTAAATACGAATGAGTATATAAATATAAAAGTTATAAGAAATATTTTTGAGATAACAGATTTATAAATTTTTATAAAAAGTATTGCAATAACAGTGTGATATAAACAATTGAATGATTATACTTAAAGGGATGGGCTCCCTTTAAAAAAATTTCCTCATAAATTATAAAAACCTATATGAATTCCTATATACCAGAAAATGATAATTAAAAATTGTAATAGAACTGCTATTATAAGATCATTATTTTGAACAAAATGAGTTGATATATATTTAACAATTACTACTGATAAAAGTTCAGAAATTCAAGCACAATAAGTGATTTAACAATTTAAAGGTTATTTGAGTAAATGAAAACAGCTACCAATTTTAAAATAAGAAATACAGTAACATACATAGAATATGAATCAATCTATGAATTTGGTAAATTTATTCAATAGAATCATACAATAGGCATATTTACTAGTTCGGAGAGCCTGACTCAACATAGACTAGATTCAGATTAGTATTCAAGTAATAAAATAACTTAAAACTCCTAATAACTCTTCCAGGCAATAAGTCTATTGACAAATAAATAAATATTTGACCATTAATATCCACTGGCATAAACCATTAATATATCAATCAATAAGCATCATTAAAAAAAAGTATGTATATTTAATTATGCTAGGTTGTTTACAAGAATGACTATGCTTTAGAAATATTTACTGATTTTAATTGAAGACAACTGAGTAGCAATATAAATATTAAATAAAAAAATCATTTAATGCCCATTTTTAATAAAAAACAAAACAAAAAATATGAATACTAGTTTATGAAAACAAATAATAACCTACAACAACTGTTATCTTACATCTGATTTATTCATCTTTTGGAAATTATTCACCAAAATGATTGTAGGCCCAAGTCCACCTTTTCAGTTTTATTTGAAACATTCTCTTAATTCAAATAAATAGACAAGTTTAAAACAATCACAAACGAAAACTTAGTTCCTCCATTGGCACTGCCAGCCGAGGCGCTTTAAAAAAAAAAAAAAATAAATAAAATAAAACTCGTTTGATTTGCCTCAGGCGAGTTATCCATTAAAGCCATGGCGCAAAATTCCAACTTACCGAATACGCCATATCCCAAAGTCATGCTTTTCTCAGCTACATTATTGGTACTAATATTCACATTCATTCATAAAAATACTACGTATAATATTTAAGGCATTTATGTGAATAGAAAACTCATATCACTAGATTAATGTACGTATTTGGAAGGTATCACTACCAGGTGTTTACCTCCGCCATATGTAATCGTAACACGGCTGTCAACATAAATAAAATAAAAACTTCATGGAGCGGGTTTCTCTAGTAACATAACCTTCTGTTTTGAAGTTAGTCAGCATGGCCAGGAGGTCTGTTTACAGTTTTCGTATATTTTCGAAATTATATTATTCACAATTCAATACAATATCTGCTTACAATTGCCGTAGATTTATTTCCTGCAGTTTTAAAAGAGAAAATGATTACTTAAAATCTTCATTTGGTTTTTGCCGGTTCACTTGTGAGTATTTCAATATTTAAAAACTGAAACAATCTTTTCAGATATAATTTATTAATTAATGAATGTAGAGTGTTGTGTTACATCCATTAAATATTTTTATACTTTTAGAATGTAAATAATCTCCTTCTCCTGCTTAAAGACTCTATTTTTATTTCATAAGTAATTTAGATATACTTATTTCCTGAATAACAGAGGATGATTTCAATTACCCTAAATATTGTTACTGCTCTGCATCACTGTAGTATTTTTCTTTTCTTTTTAAGCATTAAAAAAATAAAAGGTGTATTAATGACTTAAGCTACCTAATATATTTTAAATATAGTTCTGTCAATAGATTTCAAATCCTATTTTAATATATTTAGTCTCTATTAGTTTTTTCTTGGTAGTATTTAGTTTGCATTTAGTATGAACCCATATAATGGTTGATTTAAGCTGAAATTATATTAGCTATTTCTTATGGTGTTTTTGATCCAAGTTTGTAATCTGTTTTACAAATAATTTCTAATCCCCTCCCATAGTTTGGGAACAAGTTCTAAAGGCTGTAGTTTATCCTCTTTCGAATATAAACCATCTGTACACTAGACTTCTTTATTAGTATGTACCTAAGGTCTCTGTAAGTTTTTTTAATTTTGAATCAAACATCAGAAGAATAAGGGGGGGGAGGGGATAAAAATTTGATTTTTAGTAGAATATTTATTTTGGATTCCATGAGTCCCATCTATATGTCTTATAAATATCTGAGTGTATGTAAAAAATTCTTAAGTGAAAGTTTGGAGTTAACTTGTTATAATAGATAAATTCCATAGATGTTCAAAGCTCAAGATGCACTCTGATTAAAAGTTGATTTACATATCCCTGATGATCTACCCTTATACCCTTATAATTTTTCCAATATGTTTATTTACTTTGCAGACCATTAGTTAATAGATTTTCTGCGAATTCCATAATAATGGGGCTAATCAGATAGTTCTCATCGTATTTTTAGAAAATTTATTTTTATGATCTTACTTTCTACATACCAAAAATGATAGCGTCTGTTAATATTTGTATGTATGTGTGTGAGCGGGTGGTTGTGTGTTGTGTCTGATCTGTTAATTTTTTCAGTTTTTCTTAATTAAAATTTGATTTGTAGCTTTTAAATACAAAAGTTCTAAGTTCACTATTTGTTTGATATGGTTGTGCTATAATTAAATAATGAATATGATAGTAACAGAAGGCAGAAACAATTGAGTTTTGAAGTAGTGCTGGAATTAGTCAATGATTGATTCTTCTTTTACAACTTGCTCCAGCTCTGATCAGATATACTTAAGTGGTAGTATTTTTAGTGAATTATAAAGGAATATTGAAGAAAGATTTATGGTTACTTTTTAAAATATTTTCTCTGATCCACCTAACCTACACCAAAAATAGTCAATAAAATTTATATATATATATATATAAAGTATTTATAGGAA
Organism: Oncopeltus fasciatus; assembly: GCA_000696205.2. Taxonomy (NCBI): domain Eukaryota; kingdom Metazoa; phylum Arthropoda; class Insecta; order Hemiptera; family Lygaeidae; genus Oncopeltus; species Oncopeltus fasciatus. The sequence continues at coordinate 276,378 of KZ807443.1, forward strand.
ATGAAACACTCGTGGCTGCGATATATAGTAATCAAGAATAGGTGGGATAGAGATTGCAGTGAACACTCAAAAATAAAAAAAATCAGAGTAAAATTTTCAGGGATTTCTTACCCTTTGTCAGTGAGGAGTGAAGAGAGACTCGGTCTCAGTCAATCAAATCAGATGTTTACTGATCAGAAATTTCCTGAAATACCAAGTATGCATGCAAATAGTCTCTTTGTTACTTCGGTTGTAATATTTAGTTTAGTGCAATAATACTTAACACAAATATGTTTATTGATAAAAGATGGGATATGTTAATAAGGAATATTTTTCGATAAAGGAGGGGATTGCATAACATGGCAAGTGCAAGTACTAATATTATTAAACTACAATATACTAAGGAATTTATTTGGTTTATACATATCCAGGGTGACAGACTTTTGGCATTTATGACAAAAATTTGAAGCAGGTAAATTTTTATTATAATTTATTTAT
>KZ807443.1:285121-312429 GCA_000696205.2 Oncopeltus fasciatus
TTATAATTTATAATTATATTATACCAGTTATGTGATTGGACATAAATCTAATCATCTGCAAAATGTAATTAAAGTATATTATGTGCATTCATTATTAATTGATTTTTGTTTTAATTTTTAAACTTTTTTCCCCAGATGATTAAAGAGCCATCCAGGGACAAGTTACTTCCTGATCCCTTGAAGTATCCCTATATTCAGCCACCTTACACTCTTGTTTTAGAAATGACTGATTTATTGGTTCATCCAGAATGGACTGTAAGTAATTATTAAATTTATGAATTTAGGTCCTAGAATTTAGTCTATTTGTTATTACAGATTATTTGCATTGCTCATCATTCTGTCACTCTAAATATTTCTTTAGTCCATGTCATTTATCAGTGTTCAAGAATGGATGGATTTGAACTATCTAAGATCGTCTGCAAACAAGAGCTTTGGAATTCACAATCCATTTCATATGATGTCATAAATAAAGTAAAGAAATAACTGAGGACTAAAATAAATTTAACCCACTAACGGTAAGGTTGGGGTTGGATCCGACCCCAGCAAGTCTGTTTTGTTTATACTCCCCCCTCGTTTCTCCAAGAGCGCTGTGGTTTGCAGGTACACTACCAGTCAGTCATCCCGAGAACGCTGAGGAGGTCACGTCAGTCTGGTGAGTGACTTTGAGCTATCTTCTCTCTCTGAACCCTACATTACCTGTTCTTAGGTTAGATCCGACCCCACATTACTGTTTACGTCACACTTATTAGTTTCTTTTGTGGGGAGGATTCAACCCCCCATATATTATATTACATATAAGTTGGCACATCAACTTCTTAGAACTCCTGAGGAGATATACAATGAACTTATGAGGTAGGAGGCTGAGTCAGAGGATGGCGACAATTTTGATGAAGAAAACTCGTCAGAAACCGAGGACGGTTTGATTTCAAATTGTGAGGACAAGGATGATGCATTTCATTGTGCAACAGGAGCATCTGATTTTGATATAGATGATGATAGAAATTTTGAACTAGGTAAAGACTTAGAAACAATATGGACAAACATACCCATCCATTCAAAATTTTCAAGGACACCAGCATCAAATATTATTATCCACCTCCCTGGTCCACATGGGGAAGCCACTAGTGAATTAGAAATATTTGTATTATTTATAGATTCATAAATTATTGAAAAAATTGTTTTATATACAAATCTGGAAATCGAGAAATCTAAGCAAAAGTACAATTCGGTTCAGTGGTTTCTTTCACCAACTGACGAAGTTGAAATAAAAGGGTTGAATGGCTTTCTCTTCATGAGTGGGGTCCTAAAAAATTGTATGCTCAGTTTAGGTGAGATGTTCTCAGGAACCTATGGACCTCCGGTGTTCCGTTGCACAATGTCCAACAAGAGGTTTGCATTTCTTATAGAAAACCTCCGCTTTGATGATAAATCTACAAGAGAGGCCAGAAAAATCAACAATAAATTTGCTGCATTCAGAGAAGTGTGGGACATTTTTGAATCAAACTGTGAAAAAAATTATAGTCCATCTGAATGTCACCGTAGATGAGACTTTACTGAGTTTTCGGGGCGCCTGTTCATTCAAAACGTATATTCCATAAAACCCGACAAATATGGGTTGAAGATAATGTCACTGTGCGATGCAAGGACATTTTATTTTTTGCGTGGCATTCCATACACTGGCAAGGACAACAGTATCAAGAGGAGACCTGGAGATTTTCCTTTACCTGCCCAGTATGTTTTGCGCTTGACAGAATCTATCAGGGGTTCTAATAGAAATTTTACAGCAGACAATTGGTTCTCCTCACTGAAATTGACTGACGCCCTTCTCCAAAATAAACTCACATTTGTAGGTACACTGAAGAGGAACAAAACGCAAATACCACCATCTATGCTGCTTTTAGCTCCAGAAGGCTCTTCAAAATTTATGTATCAAGACGACAAAACTTTGGTGTCATTTACCTCAAAGAAAAAGAAAAAAAGTTTTACTGATATCGTCTATGCACTTCTCTGGAGAGATAAATGCACAATCAAAAAAGCCTGAAATTGTGGAGTTCTACAATATAACTAAAGGAAGGGTCAATGTATATGCTATGCCACAGCAGGACCACAAAAAGAAAATCTAGAAGATGGCCCATGCGGTACTTTTGTGCAATTTTAGACATAGCTGCCATAAATAGTTTTGTCAATTACAAGCAATAGCTAAATGGACAGCTTTTCAAATGACGTGAGAATATCATTTCTCAAAACTCTTGCTCTCTCATTGACTAAACCTCTCATGAAAAAGAGAGGTTTAGTCAATGAGAATTTTTCCATTTAGCTTTTTTCTTCAATTGGAAAACTTTAAGAGAAAGAACCAGTCAAATTAGACAACCCTACTCAAGCACAGCCACAAAAGAAAAGAAGATGTGATTTCTGTGATAGATCAAAATATAGCAAGGGGAATGTTTTTGTAGTAAGTGTAATCGTTGTATATGTGGGAAGCATAAAATATATATGCCCTGGCTGTAATGAAACTGAGATATGATAAATTGTGCCAATTATCTATTTTCACGACTTTATGTACTCGTTTTCAGGATAAAAATAACATTTATTATTTTTTCCTATTCATTTAGTGTTTTGTTCCTTTGACATTTATTATTGAGAACTTTATATTTCATTTCAAAACTGCTGACACTATAATTTTATACAATTGGTAAGAGATGTTTCTCATTAGTTCCTATCTGTAGAAGTTCTGAAGCACTCGAGTTCCTAGTTATTGGCTGAATCTACTGAATTATACTGTGTTTTAAATACGTTTATATGGAATGTTTCTATTATGATATTCTTTTTGTAATCAAGTTCCTACTTTTGTTCCTACCTATTGTCTATAAAAATAATAAATACTTTTTTTTAACAACTCTACAATGTGTTTGTTAGATAATAAAACATTTCCCCATCATTCCTTTTTTATTTCACCCTGAAAAATTAGTATTTGGGGGGTGGGGTCTGATCCAACCCCACCTTACCGTTTATGTCAGGAAAATCCACCTTACCATTAGAGGGTTAATCATGAACACCACGAGCTTGAAGAGAGGCACTATATGTGTAAATAATTTAATATTGTATTTTAAATTAATGTAATATAACCCTTCTGGGATTAATACTTCAGTTAATAATATTTGCGCTGTATCTCACTGGCTTTTGTAGTGAGTAGATGTATCTACTCAGATAACCCTGTTTGACTCAGGCCAGCAGGGATTCTTTTCTCTTACTCTCTATTAGTGAGTTCAAATTAATTTAATTTAATTTTTTTTTGTATTATATTTTTATTATNTATATATATATATATTGATTTAAAAAAAAAATGGATATAGATTAGGTGGTGAAGGCAAACCCAGCAGATTTATTTATATTGTCTATTTATTTATTTACACAAGAGGCATAAGTTTCCAGTAAATTATGTGCACATCTCACTCCAGGACAATGTCAATAAAAAACCATTTAATTTTTACAGACTGTTCGTAGTCTTAAAATTTATTATAAGTTATATCCCTAAAGTGAGCATAAAATTTATACAAAATGGTTCTGTCCTTGAAATTAGCACTGAGAAAGATTTTATAAATCTGAACTTGTAAAGTTCTATGATAATATTCCTGTACAGTTCTCAATTAATTCATTGAATTATTCAAAAGGCCTAATTACATGTTTCGAGCTATCAAGCTATAGTGAAAAAGAAATTCAGGATGAACTTATTGAATTAAAGTGTAGTTAAGAGTAAAAGGATTTATAAATGATTAGCGGAAACAAAGTATTGACTAATACCCTTATTCATTAAACTATGTCCCTATAATACTTTCCCATACAATTCTATAATTTTTATAAATTTAGACATTTTGTGAGCATCAGGATCGCAATATCAACTTGTGTGGAAAATATAGGCAAATAAAACACATTGACACTATTTTTAGTATAAAAAGAAATGTTTAAATTGCAGGAGTTTGGAACATTTAGTTTCCGCAGGAAAGTGCCAAGTTTATATTAGAGAAACAGAAATTTAAAAAATTAAGACAAATGACAAAAGTTACATTAAGGCAAGCAGAGATAATTTACAAGAGACATACCAGCAATGATCATGCTTCTAGAAATATTTCTACTCCAATTACAACTTAATCATAAAATGCTATGTCTCTGATTCACTCTCTTTCCAGATTCAAAAATTAACTGGAGCTATTAACAAATAGACTAAACATAATTGAGTATAATTTAAAAATAGTTAATAATGATCTGAATCTGACTTTTAACCCTAATCCTAGTTGTAGAAACTTACCTGAAACATCTAACTGCTATCTAAAAATTCAAAAAGTATAGTTGATAGCTTATAAAAGATGCAACTATTACAAATATTTAAATCAATAATAACGATAACAATGGTTATATAACTGAAAATGTGAAGGCCCTCAAAACAGTATTGATTTCACACCAAATTGAACATAATCAACCCCATTATGGCTATAGCTACAGTCATCTCTTTCCACTATAGAGTCAATTAAGGACATAGATAAAAAAAAAAAAAAGAAAAAAGTATTACCATATAAACAAAAAATACCTGCAAAATAATGACATTAGACCTTCGGACAATGCATGTACGTACACATGTGTGTTTGTATATGCCCTGAGAGTTTATGTAAATGTATATTCATAAATATAATTAAAAGTAGCAAAACTTGCACAAATCTTTATGAACATATTGAAAATTAATTGCTAATGTGTCAAGTATTTGAAATTAATATATCTTTCATTATAATTTTACAACACAATATTAATGAATTATTATATAATATAAACAAATTGGAGAGTTTTATTAATGGAACTAATAGCAAAATTAAATGTCTTAAGGAAACCCACTTAAACCCTCAAACAGTATTTAAATTTGTAATATTTCACGCAAGGACTTCATAGAAGGAAGAAGATTGTCTGGAGGGTTGTGTATCCTTTTTAAAAATATTTATCCGTAACCCAATAAATCAATATTAATAGTGATTTGCAGGTAATAGCAGTGAGATTGCTAGATCCAACCCCTCTAACAATTTGTAACATATACCTCCCTCCTGGTCCTCCCCTGGCATTGGACGATTTCTAGTCTATATAAAACCAGTTAACAGAGCCTATATTAATTGTTGGCAATTTCAATGCTTTAAGGGTTAAGGATCAATGCTAATTCCAGGGGCAGGGTTGTCAAAATATATTTCTAGACCTCCCAAATCTCGTTCTTTTGAACGATTCATCCCCAACACATTTTTGCGCGAGATCAGGTTCTCTTTCTGCCTTGGACATTTCCATTGCATCTCCTAGAATTTTGCCTGGAATTAAATGGGAAGTTACTTATAGGAGTGACCATTTTCCCATAAGTATTGCATTTTTGGATCGCCTTAGTGTCCCCAACTTCAAAAAAGTATGGAGGCTATCCAAAGCAGCCTGGAATAAATGTCAGGCTAAAATTTTGGATATTGACGTATTTTTTTCAAATGTTAATGAGGTTATTAGGAATATCAATAACAGAATATTATATGCTGCAAAGGAAACTGTACCATTGTCTGATCCAACTAAAAAAAAAAAATTTCTGTTCCATGGTGGTCCCAAGCCTGTGAAAGAGTTACCAAATATCATAAAAAATTATTAAGAAAAGTAATAAGTTATCCCACTTCTGAAAATATAGAAATATATTTAAAGGCTTGAAAACACATGTGGTATATTTGAAAAGAAGTAAAAAAACTTTCTTGGAGGCGTTATGTCTCAAATCTGAATTTCAATACTTCTCCTAAGGATATATGGGGAGCAGTTAGGAGAGTAAACGATATCAGAATCCCCTTTACAATATTAGCTATTGGTTTATCTCTCTAACTAGCTCCCTGCATATTATTAGAGAAAATGGTATGCTACCGAATCGATTGGTATTTAGAATCAAAGAACATCCTCAGAGAGCGGCAAAGTGGCTTTAAGAGGGGCCGGAGTACCAGGGACAACTTGGTCCACTTGGCGAATTGGTGAATGAATTTATACATGAGAATGGAGTAATACAGGGTGGGATCTCAAGTGCAAAACTACTCACTTTTGCTATTAAATATATAATTAATCAAGTAAATAATCAATCTGAAATTATGCTTCTTGTGAATGATGTCTTCACATTATGTACTGGAAAAAAAAGAAGCCCTTCAAAGTAATCTCCAAAAGTCATTTGACTGAGTCAATGCTTCGTTGAGCTTTAAGAGATGCAGATTATCAGTCCATAAAAGTGTTAACATTCTATTTAGTAAATGAAAACCCAAACTGATTTCTTCCCTTTCCGTAAATCCAAGAATTCAAATTCCAGGATACAATAAAATACCTAGGTATTCAAGTCAAGCTCAGCATCCAGTTCACTGACCTGGGTCTGAACTGAGTGTGGAGAGCTTCCTCTTAAATACAGAAGAACTTAGCTTACGGTATCATATCGTATAAAAAATTAAATCTGAATCCATCAAACCATTTAATAGAACCATATTAAATACTCTTTGGGATAGATATTACTCGAAGACAATACTGCAGGACCAGCAAAAAAACCCTCCCCATACCAGGCAATATACACTGCCGGAAAAAATTAAAGGATCACTTACAAATATTTATATTATTATTACATAAGAGATAAAAATAGAAATTCCATTGCCCCAGACTGGACTTTGTGTTGTATCTTATCCAGTTAATCCTGTACCTGTTTATATTCCCACTCGTTTATGGAGAAAAGGGTCAGTTAATCCACTATTTTCTTTCTTCCTATCAGTAAATGGTTAGTTGTTAGCAAAGAAGTCCAGATAAGAACCCAATAGAGCATGTATGGGACATGCTTGGAAGATGTGTCCGTGCCCGAGACCCACAAAATTTGGCAGATTTAAGGGAAATGTTAGTGGAAGAGTGGAACAACATCCCAGAACAACATGTAAGAGCCCTGGTCGCTGGAATGGGCAGGAGAATGGAAGCAATTATCAGAGCTAGAGGTGGGAATACCAATTACTGATCGTTTTCCTCGAATTCTTCCTTTTTATTCAGTTTTGTTATTTCATTTCATTTCAAAGATTTACTTTTTCATTTTGAGACTGTAGGACAGTAGGACATTTTTATTTGTTTTCCTATTAAAAATTTCTAGAAAAGAATTTTTTATTTTTTATTACTCTTATAATAAAGTGTGACTTCCAAAGAAAAAAGAATATTTTCAAAAATACCCTATACAGTTCAGTAATTTCAAAATATAGAAGTCATCCTCTAATTTTGTCCGGCAGTGTAGTTATTAAGAACAGTAAATTTTAACTCCTTTTAAATAAATTCTGATGTTATATCTATTATTGAGTCGGAGCAGCAATTCTCTGTGAGAACTAAAACTATTAAAAATTTACTTTAATCCCTCATTGCTCCAATTATACAGCTGGATTAAAAATACCAATTATACAGAGACCATTAATAAGTCAATACTCTTGGAGAGATAAGAGGAGAGAGTGGACCAATTGCTACCAAGTTCACCAATTGTTAGGCCTACAAGGCTGAGAGAGACCGGTTCAATTTCCCAACTGATATGAAAGAGGTTTTTCTTACTATTCCAAGTACAATAACGATACTTTTCTCTTCTTGCAGCAAGCAAACTTATATATAACGGAATTTAAATGTTATATGTCTTTGTGTGTGGGTATGTATGCATATACATGTCTGTGAGTATATGTGTGGTTGTGTATTTATGTATATTTCAGTAAAATATAATTAAATTAATTGGGAAAACTATATTACGTTTGGGTGATCATTATCTGATAATTATATGTTAGGTCTGCCCTAAAACCTGTCCCCACACTCAGGACAACTTGAGTCCCGGGAGATAAGGTGAGATGTAAGCGCTCTGTGAAGACAGGGGCAAACACAATGCCTATAGCCACAACACTTAGTGAAAGCAGTCAGGTGGTGTCCAGATTTGGCCTGGTCTGGATGGCCTGGACTTAATTCTTATACTCCCTAAAATAATAATAATAATCCAGTTAACAGAGCCTATATTAATTGTTGGCAATTTCAATGCTTTAAGGGTTAAGGATCAATGCTAATTCCAGGGGCAGGGTTGTCAAAATATATTTCTAGACCTCCCAAATCTCGTTCTTTTGAACGATTCATCCCCAACACATTTTTGCGCGAGATCAGGTTCTCTTTCTGCCTTGGACATTTCCATTGCATCTCCTAGAATTTTGCCTGGAATTAAATGGGAAGTTACTTATAGGAGTGACCATTTTCCCATAAGTATTGCATTTTTGGATCGCCTTAGTGTCCCCAACTTCAAAAAAGTATGGAGGCTATCCAAAGCAGCCTGGAATAAATGTCAGGCTAAAATTTTGGATATTGACGTATTTTTTTCAAATGTTAATGAGGTTATTAGGAATATCAANTATAGCTAGCATATATTTATGTATAAATATGTATATGTACTTTTCACAGTCTGTTATTAATCAATATAAGTTACACAACTTCAGCATATTCTTGATAATTGTTAAAATTTTATTTGATCAATGAAATCGATTAAGATTTATATGTGATTAAACATTCATTAATATTTCTTCTAGTCTTCCTATGTGAACATCTTAATCACATTGTTTGAACTTTTCTTTGAGCTATTATGATTGAATTATTGAGGATTTGTTATTCATTGATGATTATTTCTTTTTAAATATAAATTGTTGGTGTTTTAGTATCAAACTGGTTGGAGATTCAAAAAGAGACCTGGAGTGGATAAATTTTTAGAACAAGTGAGCTCACCAAATTTTGAAATAGTTGTATACACGGCTGAGCAAGGACTGGTAAGTCCCTTACTTCAATGGATTTGCTGAAAATATATAAAGAGATTGATAAAGTGGAAATATAAAAATAAATTGTGATTTTTATATTTGTTTTAGACAGTTTTTCCAATTTTAGACTCATTAGATCCCAATGGATTTATAATGTTTAGGCTTGTGAGGGATGCCACAGACTTCATTGATGGCCATCATGTTAAAAATCTGGATTGTCTTAATAGAGACTTGAGGAAAGTAAGTATGAACACAAATAATAATAGCTTCTTCATTTAGCATCTGAAAATTGTGTGCTTTACTCTGCACATTATAGTTTTTATACAAATGCTTCTACCTATCTTTATCAATCATCTAGTCAAGAATATCTAAAATCCTCCAATATGTGAGTGTTGATTTTGCGTGTGTGCGTGAGTATGTGTGTGTTTATTTTCTTTAAGTAATGTAGCCATCATCTGATTTCCAAGAATACTATAGTTTCACACCTTTTACAGAACTCTCCTTTTTGTCACTATCTTGCTCAGTCTTCTCTCATACCTCCTTTGAGGGGGTTGCACAAATACTTTTAAGTGTCTGTTAAACAATAAATGCATCCTATTTACTAGGGTAATTGGCCTAATCAAAATATAGAGAAATAAATGAAACTAATAACAGAATTCTTAGATGATTTTAGTTGGGGTTCGGTCAAGTTAGATCCAAAAAACACAAATTTAAAAAATGTATTTTTTAATAAAGGATTATCTGCCAACATTTCGGCTTACATTGTGTTGAAAAGCAATTTAAAATTGTAATAATGTAATAATAATTTAATTCTGTTCTTTGAAGTTTTTGTATTTGTCAGATTTCTGTTGAGGGCAACACTGCTTGATTGTAACCTCCTCATCTGGTTCGCGGTTTTTGTCTCGGTCAGGTCACATGTATTTTGCTCCTTGATTAAATTAGTTTTATCTCCTTTAATCGGTGTTAATTATTTATTATAACCCGTTATTCAATAGGTTATGGGCCCAGGACGTGTGCGAGTGTAGTTAATTAAAACGACGGTTTTGTCGGAAGAATTTTTGTTTTTCGGTACTGTGTAACGGGTCGGAAATGGAGAATCAAGTTGTTACCAAACTAAAAGGAGAAAGTAACTGGAGCTTATGGAAATTCCAAATTGAAGTGACAGCGGAATCAAGAGGATATTTGGATGTGTTGACCGGGGAAAGTAAAATTCCTGTGGAAGATGGGAAGGAGAAAACATTGTGGAAGGCACTTGACGCCAAGGCCAGGGAAATGGTGGTCTCCCGAATGGAAGAAGAACCAATGGTCCATATTCTCCATTGCAAGACCTCTCATGAAATGTGGACCAAGCTTCTCGCTATTTATGAACAGAAATCTGAGGCGTCTATACACTTATTGCACGAAAAGTTTTTTAGCTACCGCTATGAAAATAAGGGAATTGCGACGCACGTATCGTCGATCGTGGACATAGCCTCAAAGTTAAAACAGTTGGGGGAGAACATTTCTGACAAACAGATCATGACGAAGATCCTGATGTCTCTTCCCTCTGAATTAAAACATTTTGTGACATCATGGGAGTCTGTTGCCCCTGCTAGCCAAACCATAAACGACTTGACGTCCAGGTTGCTGATTGAGGAAGGAAGGATAAATGCGAGGGACACAGAATCAGGTAATCAAGCCTTTGTTGCCTATAATAAAACTTGTAGTATTTGCCACAAGAAGGGACATAAAGCAGATAAATGCTATAATAAAAATAATAATGAAGGTAAAAATCAATTTAAATGTCACTTTTGTCATAAACCGGGCCACTTTAAGAGTGACTGCTTTTTATATAAAAAGAAAAATAAAGATGTTAAACCTAAGGCAGAAAATAACCACAAGAATGCATTTATTAGCATTGCTTGCTTGGGCAATGTAATTCCAGATAAGGATAAATTTTATTTGGACACTGGAGCAAGTGAACATATGTCACCTTATGAAGAATTTTTCAGTCACTTGAGTCCTTGCTCAAAGTTAATAAAAATAGGTGATGGCAGGTTATTAAAAGCCCGTGGTTGTGGTGATATTGATGTTCTGTGTAAAGTGGGAAATGAAAATATTCCAAGTACTTTGAAAGATGTTTTATATGTCCCAGACCTACAGTTAAATCTTTTTTCTGTCTCTCAAGCATTATCAAAGGGACACGAGATGATGGCAGATAATAATATTTGCAAATTAATTAAAAATGGTACCGTTAAAGCTGAAGCTAAAAGAGAAGGGCACCTTTTTGTGTTAAATATGGTTGTTGATACTAAAGATACGGCTGCAATTACTCGGTATGAGAGTAAAGAAGAGGACATTGTAACTGGAGGAGTAAAAGAAGGCAACACCAACGGAAGAATTGTTTCAGAAGAACCAGCAGAAAGACCTCAAGATGTCACCGGCAACCATTCAGAAGAAATACCTCAAGAAGATGACGCCAGCAACCATTCAGGAGGAGAAGAACCTCAAGAAGATGTCGCCAGCAACCATTCAAGAGGAGAAAAACCTCAAGAAGATGTCGCCAGCAACCTTTCAGGAGACTTTTATGGATTTTCTTCTGAGGAGGAAGTGGAAGAAGTAGATGAAACGAATCCTAATGTTAATGTCAGAAAAGGTAATAGAAGAAAAATGCTCCCAAAATATTTATATGACTATGTATTATCTGCTATCGAGTTTGTCGATGACATACCTACCTCCTATGAGGACATAAAAGGAAGAGGTGACGCAGATAAATGGTATGCAGCCTGCGATGCAGAAATGGAATCAATTATTAAGAATGAAACCTACACATTACAGAAGCTACCACCAGGAAAAAGAGCCATTAATTGTATGTGGGTGTTCAGGATCAAAGAAAACAAACAAGGTCACATATTTAAAGCAAGGCTCGTTGCAAACAGGAAGCTCTTCTATCCTAAGCCTGAAGACAACGAGGCGCCTTTATGTTTCTATGTAGATGCTGATTGGGGAGGAGACCCAGATGGAAAATCTACCTCAGAATATCTCATCAAGGTGTTTGGTGGATCGGTAGAATGGAGGACTAAGAAGCAGCCTGTAGTGACTCTTTCCTCAACAGAAGCAGAATTCGTTTCTTTGTCCGAAGGGACTTCCAATTTACTGTGGGTAAAAGGACTCTTAGAAGAATTAAATTTCAAGTGTGGCTCTGTTCCAGTTTTTTTTTTTTTTTTTTTTTGAGGACAATCAATCCTGCATAAAATGTCTCAACAAGTGGGAACACAATCGATTAAGACATATGAACGTGAAATATAATTTTGTGCGGGACTTAGCCAAAAATAAAACAATTAATGTTAATTATGTGAACTCCGATAGTCAGTGCGCCGACATTTTCACTAAACCTCTGAGCGGTAAAATTTAAAAGGATTTGTTAATGCGCTTGGACTTATATAGTGGACTGGTATATCTGAAGTATGCTTTTATCCTGTTTAATTTTGTCTTCTGATTTTTAAATTGAGGAGGAGTGTTGAAAAGCAATTTAAAATTGTAATAATGTAATAATAATTTAATTCTGTTTTTTGAAGTTTTTGTATTTGTCAGATTTCTGTTGAGGGCAACACTGCTCGATTGTAACCTCCTCATCTGGTTCGCGGTTTTTGTCTCGGTCAGGTCACATGTATTTTGCTCCTTCATTAAATTAGTTTTATCTCCTTTAATCGGTGTTATTATAACCCGTTCTTCAATACATTGTAAGCCTTCTTCAGGGCTGTAGAAATACAGTGTCATGAGAATGCAATAATAATTGAAATTAATATAATAGAGAATTGCAATAATATAATGTGATATCAAGAGTATTGATTTTTAAATTTGTGTTTTTTGCATACATTTTTCTCTATAAAAAAATCTTTAATTACATATGAATAATGAAAAAAAAAACCTCTTTTTTTTTCTTTTTCTTTTTTTTTAATTAAAAAAAAAAGTTAAATTGTTTAACCCCAAAATGAATGAATATGGATGAATAAGTTAATGGCTTCAATATCAGGAAGTAATGTAATTATATTCACAAAAATTGTTTGTAAAATCATTCTTAAATTTATAGTGCAATAAAAAATGGATGGGTTTATTCTATACACTTCTAGTTTATGCAATGAGTTGATGTACACAAATCTTTAAGTTTTATTATTTTCAGAAACTAAAGTTTAAATAGGTTGCAAATGCTTTTTCTTTCTTAAAGTTAGCTTGGGTAGACTGATGATGTATTTAAATGATCTTGAAGAAGTCCCCAAAGTTTTTTTATTCTCTAGGGAATTTTGACTGATGAACAGTCTATATTCATCTAATTTGTAACATGTTAAATTAAAAATAATTGTAGACCCTTGCAAATTTATCTGTAAAAATATTGAAACTTTTCAACAATTTATTTAGACCTTACTTTTTATCACAATAAATTAGGTGATTTTATTGGCACCTTTTCTGATTTTTTTGAGTTAAAATTAAATGTATAAATTATTCATTTTCAAGTCAATATGAAAAATAATTTTTAAAAAAATGTATAATTTTAAATTAACCACAGAGATCTTTTCTTTTAAGGTAGTATAGATGAGTATAATATATTTTCATTTTAAAAATAATAAGAAAAAAGTCTATATTTAAAAGTTATAATTATTTATTCTAGGAATTTATGACTTAAAATTAAAAAAAACTCTGCATATTTAAATATTGGTTGCCACTGANTAGGTAGACGCTGCAAACTAAGGGAATTCATCAGCATCGTAGTTTACAAATGTTACTATTCGAACTTTCCTTCCCATACAATCCCATGTAATATTGGCGTTAATGACCTATTGATTGACACGCCGTTATAATAAATTTTTAAAAATTGAATTTTATCTTTCGTAATTACCTCTGGCTTGATTCTAGAAATTAACATCATAGTCAAAAGAGTATACCAATGAATAAATTCCTTTTAGAAATTCCTAAAACTTACTATAATTTATAAAGTTATCTTAAAAGAGAGCAAAAAAACAAAACAAAAAAAAATGTATTGGCACTTCACTTTTACAATTTAACCCACACCGGCAACTATTGTTTAAAGAAGGTAACAGGAGGACAGACATTCCAACCTCTGCAAGAAGATCCTGAGATTTCAAAGATGTTTTAAACCTGCTAACTTGCTGTTGAAATGGTCAAGCTCATGCACTTGGACAAGCCGTTCCTCTGCGAATCTCCTCAAATCAAAAAAGCTCAATCCAACATACCTCTCACCCTCTGCCAGGATATCTTCAGGAAGATCCACAACCTCAACCACCTTTGAATTATGATACTCGCATGTCACATCATTTCTTCTGACTTAGCAAATTAGGCTTCTTGTTCTTTCAGAATGTTTAAAAAATGTGAAGTGAGTTTTTTTGTCTATGAGGCATTTGCCTACCAATTGGAGATAATGGGTCGATTATCAAACTCGTCATAAGTTGGATGTTGACTTTTAAGGCATAAAAATCTTAGACTAAATCCTGTAAATTTCAAATTCCAAGTTTGCCACTACCTTTCAAAATATAACTCTAGAACATGTTACTTTTATGGGTCAGTCCTCAAAAGTTCTGAAATTTTAATATTAGTAGGCCCACTTACACTCACCGCAAATTCTTATACTAGCTTCTTGTTTTTTTCTTCAGACATTATTAACATATGGGCTCATGACTTTGATGAATAAAATGAGTTTAATAAAAACTGGTTTAAATAAGAATATATTATAATAGGTTAAAACATGAACAAAATAAACTTTAAATAAATTAGAAAGTGAAAATTCTACTGTGAATGCAGAAATAAAAAATAAATAAAAATGACAAAATTTAAAAAAAAACCTTAAATTTTCTAAACATAATAACGATATAATACAATATATTACCACACAGGTAATTGATTGGTTATCTCACTGGTACAAATAAAAATTATGAAATGTTAATTATTTTATTACTTTTCAACTGGCAACTGAGACCTGGAACCTTCGTTGATTATAAACTCCTTCAACTTGTCAATTGGATGTTTTTAAAAATACAATGAAGATATGTAATAAAAAAAAGAAAAGTGTAAGAATTGATTAAGGTCTAATGGAATGGAAAATCTGCCTATTTATATAATATATATTTGTACCTTCTATTGACAATTAATATCTAAATTCTTGATTAATAAGTAAATGACTCGCAATTTTTCCAATGTTAAGTCAACCAACTTTTATTAGTAACTGAACTATAAGAATTTTAACATATGAGTTGTATATAGATGTAATAAAACTGTTTCAATTAAATCACATTAATTATTTCTGTGATGACCTCCCAGAAGTATTAGCCTTCGTCTCTTATTCCTTTCAGTAGGTTTTTTAATCAAGAAAAGCTCTTTGCTGAAAAACCCTTCTGAATTTGGAAAAAATATTAGTTATAAAATCCTTGAGTAATGTATTAAATTATTTATAATTTTTATTTTTATTTTACCTTATAGTGATGCATTGTTTCATTTTGCAGGTAATAGTAGTTGATTGGAATTCAAATTCAGTAAAATTGCATCGCAACAATACTTTTCTTATTCCAAGATGGAAAGGCAATGATGATGATACAACTTTAGTAGATTTGGCTGCTTTCCTAAGAAGTGAGTTTCATATCTTAGTTTTCATGTGAATTGGGGGAAAAAAAAAAAAAGAAAAAAAAGAATTTACCTAGGTTAATTTCCAGTTCCCAAAATCCACTACCAATTACCTTCCTTCATAGATTTAAGTCCATTATTTATGACCCTTATCCTACATATATTCCTTCATTTCCTTTTCTCTAAATTTGACCCATCCTCTACTTTTCTTGTAAATTCACACAGATAATTATTACTAACAATAATTATTATTATTACAATAATAATTTATGTTTGAATACTGTATTTTCTACTCTATTATTCACAATCTTGATTATATAATAGCACATCTGTTCTAAAATTGATCATAATTTACAGTTCTAAAACTGATAATGATAGTCTTTTCCTGTAAAAAGTTCTTAATTGCCCCTAGAACTTCTGCATGGAGTGATGCCATCTCTGAATTTTTTATTCATCCTTCCATTCACTCAGTGGCATAAGAATTATATAGCTGCTCAAATTTCCAGTAGGTACCATTAAATTAAAGCTGGAAATTCTGTTTTTCTACTATCTCCTTTGTGAACCGGAAATGTTCCTCATCAAACTATAGAGATCAATAGAGAATTTTCTCTTATTTCAGATCCCAGGATTTCTCTTACACTCTCGTGCACAGCAGTGTGGTTCTTTCTTCATTGCTTGGTCATGTCAACTTTCACCTCTTAACCAGTTGCTACAAGTTTTCTTTCAAATGTGGCCGCATACAACATTCTCACTTCAGTATCCCTCAATTCCTTCAGGTTGTACCATTTATGAGTTCCTTCAAAGCTGCTAGATTCCACCCATTCTGATTGGTGCACTCATGCAGGCTGTGCCTGCTTGTTGTCAGGAAAAAATATTTCTTATTTTACTTTTGCATTCAGATCAATCATGACTATCTGAAGATATCATAACTTGGGCATGAGTCAAGTGCCTTCTCTAGTATCTCATAGAACTCGTCTTTCTCATCTTCCTCCAAAGCATCCATGGGTGCATGTACCTCAGGATAGTGTATTGTGGAACCTTCTCTTAATGTGCGTGGCATATACCGAGGGTTTACTGATGCATAGCTTGACACAAAATGTTCACGTAGGCTTCCACGGTCGTCAGATGTATTACAGTTTCTTCTTCCGGGTTGGACCGTGTCAAGTTGTTAATTGTTGCCGAGCTTTCGCACATCCTGTGATGGCTTCTTCAGGGCTGAATAGTCCATCCCCTACGTCAAAGGGACAACAGAGAAGATCGCCCGGATACTCAAAAATCACAAGATAAGAACAACGTTCAGCACGGACAGGAAAATAACAGACATCCTTCCAAAACCACCAGGTATGCAAGTTTAAAATGTCGTTTTAATTCCAATAGAATGCGCTCTTAGCCTATTGAAGGATTTGCTTATCTCTAAACGCTATTTTGTTTGTTAGTCATTTGTTTACAAAAGTCAGTTGTTTTTAAGTCGTTTACGTGGACGTATCATACCTTTCTTTGGTGTTAAAAATGTCTAATTTTAAGCCAAATAAAGAGCATTTGCGGCATGTCATGATTTTCTTATTTAATCAAAAGAAAAAGGCATCTGAATGTCATCGAATTTTTGTTGAGACTTATGGCGATCTTGCTCCAACCGTCAAGACATGTGAACGTTGGTTTCAACGTTTCAAACGTGGTGATTTTGATGTTACTGATCAAAAACGAGAAAATCGACCAAATCGACTACGAGCTTCTCAAGCCCGGCGAAACAGTCAATACCGAGCGCTACCGACAACAAATGATCAATTTGAGTCACGCATTGATCGAAAAACGCCCAGAATGGGCTCACAGGCACGCCAAAGTCATTCTTCAGCATGATAACGCTCCTGCACATTCAGCCAGATTGACTAAGGAAACGATTTCTTCGCTTGGTTGGGAACTCCTACCCCACCCGCCGTATTCACCTGACCTGGCGCCTTCTGATTATCACCTCTTCTCATCGATGGGACACTCATTGGCGGAGCAACACTTCAACAATTTCGAAAACGTACGAAAATGGCTCGATGAATGGATTTCAAATAAAGATGAAGCATTCTTTTGGAATGGTATCCATATATTGCCCGAGAGATGGACAAAATGTGTAGAAAGCGAGGGCCAGTACTTTGAATAAAATATATTATACTTTTTTTTAAATTACTGTGTATATATTTTAAGAAATAAACGACATTTTAAACTTGCATACCTGGTAAGGATAAGCTTGGACTTGGGACTCCAGGAATATACAAGATTCCCTGCTCCTCCGGAACTTCTTACATCGGCGAAATCGGAAGGACGATAGACACACGCCTCAAAGAACACATCGCAGACATCAAACACTGACGCACGGAGAGGTCAGCTCTAGCTGAACACTTCGTTAACACCAGCCACCACATCAAATTCGAAGACGCTTCAGTACTGGAAAGCAACTACTATCGAAGGAGTGCTCCCTTTCGCTGCAGCTATAGTAGACTGTATGGTTCCTCTTCTTCAAGATCCCAGTCCAGCCCATCTTATTTCCTGAATGGAGACATAGTAATGTCTAATTTGCATTTGTTCTAAGAGCAATTCAACACTCCTGGTCGATATAGTGTATAAACATTCCATTATGCAATATTTAAACTCTGAAGATTTCTGATACTTTTCCATTGTTGACTGTCTACTTCCAAGGTTAATTTTTGAGGTTTCATAGTGATTAATAGTGGGTGGGGCCACTCACCCTCTCTAAACACCCAGTCCTTTAGTGGGGCTGCCTGATTATTTGTAGGGGGCTTACTCCTCCTCACTGTGATAAGCTAACTTGACCATGGACACTACTGTTGACCAGCTTATAGCAACTAAGGTTCCTCTGCCACTATCCCTTTAAATGAGCACCATATTGTCACCCCTCCCCCTCATCCTGTTAACAAGGTTACTTCCGGGCCGTCCTGACAGGATCCCCTCTCTCATCAGTTACCATCCAGGACCTCTGTGGGGATTGGTTACCTTACCACTGCCTTGGCGAAGGTTGCTGGCTTAATGGGGCTCACCGCATGAAGGTGAGAGTAGGAGTTGGAAGGACAGGCCACTGGTGGCCATATGTTTGTTTCTCTTTCCCATCTGAGCCAGGTAGCATCCTCAAGATCTTAGCATAGGCTTCACTGACCCTGATGGTCTTAAAGTACTTTCTACTATTTTGAGCAATTTACGAATTACCTTTTTTGTAGGTAATTTGTATAAATTTAGTTGAAATAGCATGTAGACTCTTTTTAATTTTAGGATGTTTTAATGCTGATTTATTTAATAAAAAAAAAATTTATGTTGTTCGTCTGTTGCCACAGCAATTGCTGCTAATGAAGTTGAAGATGTTCGAGATGTTCTTTCCTACTATAGAGAATTTGATAACCCCGTTGAAGCCTTCAGAGAAAATCAGCGAAGGTTATTGGTAAGCTATTTGATATAATAGTTAGTGCTCTTCATTGCTGGTTCAAGCAATTTCCTTAAAATAAATCTAACTATTCAAAGTGCTTAATGAAAAGACTGAGAATTGCCTTCAATTCTTAAATGATTTTCCTTAAAGGAAGTCAGAAACATTGGCTGCTCAAAATTACATTAAAGAACAATAAATTAATTGTGAAATATTTCTCATTATTTATTAATTCTTATTTAATGGGAAACATATGCATGTTACATGCAAGGGGACCGGGACAAATAGTAAATCACTAAATGTTTTATATTTAAGTGTAATTGCTTTCAAATGTACAATGGTCATTTGTAGGATTAACATACAAGTTAAAGGTATGTTAAACATAATTTTAGTTATCCATAAAGACCTTCTATAGATTTGGTTAACTTCTTTCAGGATAAGGTGTTCAGTGACCTTTTCCTTGGCTTGAACACTTTGTAATACAAATTTTATAAGGTAAATAATCTAAAAGGTTATTTTCACCACCAATGAATATAGAACTATCATACCTTCTATTATCCATCTTCATTGGTTTCTACAAACCATCTTCTGTTGGCGAGCGCTTTCGAACATTGTCCATCTTCTTGGCCGAATACATGTGTTCATCTGCACAGTTGAATACAGACAGTGACAGTAAACACATGTATTCGGCCAAGAAGATGGACAATGTCTGAAAGCGCTCACCAACAGAAGATGGTTTGCAGAAATCAATTAAGACGGACAAATTTTATAGATTAAAAAAAAAGCAAAATACATATATAATATTCCACAAACAATTGAAATTAATTTGTTTCTTATAGGCTTATCGAACTAAATTCAAGTATCTTCATCATTAGATTATTAACTAAACCCATTTCATTAAATTTTTTATATTATTATTTTGTACTTGAAATTATTTAGTTTTGTAACAAAAATTAGTTGTTGTGTATTTTTGTATTTGTGTACTTCTGTCAAGTAAATGAAAATAAAAGTTTAGCTAAAACTACTTTTTATACATAATAGTGTTCTATTGTAAGTAAAAATTATAAGTTACTGTTGCTTTAATGGGTATTTTTCTTATTGTACTAATTTTAAAATTGTATTAATTAAGAATGGAACCTCAAGAAATAGAATATTTCTATACATTTTTTAAAAATACAAAAAAAAAATTTNATGTAGGAGCTTGATTGATGAAACTATCACATCGGAAGGTTGTGGGACAAACTTTTATATAAGTGGTTCACTATTTGATATAATTGTCAATAGTTTCTTAGACTTGTTAAAAATTTCTATTGTAGGAGGCGCCTGTTAGGAAAATGGGTTAGCTGAGAAGACCCATGGAGTGAGATGTGGGTTTCTCAAAACAGTCATCTTAGTTTCATCACACTTTATTATTATTTTTTTACTTATTATTTATATAAATGAGTGTAAAGTATAGATCTGACAAATAGGAGCAATATAAATATCAGAATTTCTGACAGCTTCTTTATCATGCCTGTAATTGAATTGGAGGTGGAAGAAATTATGATTAAAATGAAGAATAAATCCAAGTAAATTGCTCAGTACATAAATAACCTGATGGTTAAAGAAATAGGTTTTGCAATGAAAAAATAACCATCAGCCTACTTAATAAATAGCTCACCAAAGGTGTTGTTTTCAGCCTGCTTAAGAAATCAGATTCCTGTCACAACAGAGCTGTAAATACTAAGTAGAATTCTTGAATTAAGAGAGATAAAAATGAGAGTAAATTATGAACTATATTTTATAAACCAGGGAGAGCAATGTGCATAAAAGGAAAAACCACTAAAAGTGAACTGACTGGGAAAGAAGATTGGGGAAAGTGCTCGGCTATTGTAGTTACATTCCTACATATCTTCCTTAATAAGCATTTCTTTTAAAAATGTAGAACGTAGACTTAAGAAAATAATTAGTATAAAATTTGTTGGGGTATGGTCAAAGTTCATCCAAAAGAAAGTACAATTAAAAAAAAGGTATTTTTTATTATTATTTGTCAATGTTTTGGCTTACATTGTAATTCATCTTCTGGAATACAATTTGAAGTTGAAATACAATTTCATAAGAAAAACAAAAACGTTATGATTTTAATTATTATTACATAAAATTGATGTAACTAAAAGTAATTTTATATCAAATGCTGTGAAAAACAATAACAAGTGTGTAAAGATTTCACCACATCTTCCTATGAAGGTAAAAGGGGACGTGTTGTCACCTGGATGAAATATTCATGACTGAGAGGTGAAGTTTGGAAATGAGGAAAACTTAAGATGGACCTGTGGACAATACCAGGGAAATAGGTAGGGATTATTCTGGATAAGTAGCCTAATAAATTAGGAGACAAATTAGACAGGTTTATTTAGGAGGAGAACTAATTGTTTTTGAGAATGTTGATGTTCCAATGATGTTCCAAAAAATTCTCTACTGATTATCTTTATGGTAAAAGAAAAAAAAAATCTCTTTTTAAGAAAATAATATTTTACACCTATTCTGTTTTACAATTTTTTTTCTAACACAAATAAATGCATATCTATTTTAAAATTGTATCCTTCATCTGATTCAAACCAAAACTGAATTTATTTAACATCTGAAATAAACTGCTATATATCTAACTTGGTCTTAATATTTAAAAAATAATAGATAGGGCATGTCTAACTCTCAAAGTTACATTCTTAAATAAAAGTTTTATAATAAAGACATAAAATTTTTTTAGAATTAATGAACATTTATATAATAGTAAAAAAAACTAATACACAATTAAACAATTATAGAAAATCATGTTTTTATTGGAATAATGTTAATAAATGAATGAATTATTCATGTTAGCTTTTGGTTGAAAAGTATTAAAAAGTCCTCACCTAATTGTAGAAAATATCTTCTTAAATAAATTTTTTTCTTATTGTGGTATTTTATCCCATGGAAATTTATTGAAATTAACTGTGAACTTTGTAATTTTATCAGTTTTAATTAAATTTCTTTTTAAAAAGACATACTCTTACTCATTTATAGACTGAAATTTCCCTAAAAATTTAAAAAGATTTTTACTAGGTGTTCACTGTAAGAATGCTTCATATTTATGATAGTGCTTATGTAAAAACATTCAAATTAAATAACAAACAAATAAATGAATAGTGTCTTAAGTCATAAAACTGAACAATCAGGAGTGAATAAAAACTATGGGACTGAATTCTATTGGAAAAATGTAGAATTATGTACTATTAGACTCCACAATTAACTTCCTCTTAAATGTGAAATATTAAAAAACCAGCCTACAAATTTTAGTAAAAAAAAAATCACAAAGGTCTAAATACACCTCTTTATTACCTTTCACAGTTAAATTTAAAAGATTTTGACAATACTTAAATTAAACTGAAGCATGTTCACTAGTTCACTAAACTTGTATTTGTATTGTACTATTAAGCATGTATATATTTTAAAACTACTGCAAATATTGTGCTGATATATGAGTGTATGTTAAATTTATACTATATCTCTGTATGTATATATATATATACACACACACACATATGTATTTGTATTCTGTCATTAATGACCTATAGGTCGACATGCTTTTAAAAAAAAAAGTGTATTTGTAGTATTATTTCACTTTATCTATTGTGCCATTGGATTTTGAATGGTTTTTAATATTTTATTTATTTTATACCGTACCAATTAAATTGATAGTATTCAATTATGAATTAGTTTGTGATAAATTAACTAACTTGTTCATTTATATGGATTTATGGATATTAATTATTATTTTTTATCATCATATTTATTAATGAAAGTCTGTAATTATTATTAACAGTTGTGTAGTACTCTTCTATTTTATTTATGATGTAGGAGCTTGATTGATGAAACTATCACATCGGAAGGTTGTGGGACAAACTTTTATATAAGTGGTTCACTATTTGATATAATTGTCAATAGTTTCTTAGACTTGTTAAAAATTTCTATTGTAGGAGGCGCCTGTTAGGAAAATGGGTTAGCTGAGAAGACCCATGGAGTGAGATGTGGGTTTCTCAAAACAGTCATCTTAGTTTCATCACACAATGTTATAGTTCTGTTGAACATAATAGTACTTAGTCCTTTCTGCATTGCAATTTTAAGTAGTGAAGTTAATATAAGGACTAGATTACATACATCCATCCTTCATATATACATCCTTATAGGTCTTACACAGAAATTATAATTTTTTTCTTTAAAATACTAATTCTTCTTTCATTAAGTATTCACAATTATTATTAATGGTCCCTAGTGTACTACTACCTACATGGGTCTCTATAAAAGTGACTTCAGTTTGCCTTTGGCTGGTTGTGGCAAACTAATTCGCACTCATGAGAGGTTAGAAATCCTCTTAAGAAAAGTTTCTGACATGGCTATGTAGTGCAGAGGTAGCACATCTGGCTAGTAAACAAAAACCATGGGTTCGAGTCCTTCTTGTGTCTATTCTTATATATCATTTATGATTTATTATGAAGTTTGTCATTAAAAGAATTAGGTATCTTTCTTTAGAAAATATATTCTCAAACTTTTGCTGGAAATAATATTTCACACAATAGTCCAATAGTCTACTAGAGTACTTTATATATTACCTAGAATTTATTGTTTCAGGAGCAAATGGAAGAGAGGGAAAAGTACAACAAAGAAAAGCTTCAAAGTTCTTCTCTGGTCTCTAAATGGGCAAATACTACAAACTTTTTGAAGAGATAGTCATGATTTATTGTATTGTTTGCCCAGTTGTACTTCTTGGATCATCTTTTCAATATAAATATCATTATTGTACCATAATTATTGACTAGTTGTATAAAGTTAGTTACCAGCCGTATTTCATATTTATTAAATTGTATCATATTTGGAATCTAATGCTATATTAAAGACTGCATATATTTTTTTTCCCTTTTTTTTTTATTATCCTTTGTTTTTGTTTTGTTTTTAAAGAAATTTACTTGTGTAGGTTTTGGAAAAAAAATTTTTTTTAAAAATTTTAGGTTAGCTACTTAAATATATTGTTAATTTGATTGAAAAATGATTTATTTATACTATTTTTTACAGATTGTAATTACTGTTAGAAAACAAAATAAATTTTTTTGATTATATTGTTTAATGGACATACATATTTATCTGTTTCCTATCATTTTATTTTATTTAAATATTTTTCAGTTTTTAATAATATATTTTATGTAAAGTAAATCATCGTCTCATACTTCATCAGATTAATTTGTTTTTATTGATCAACCTCTCCCATCCATTGGATTATTTTATTTATTTTGTGGAGGGGCGGGAGACAAAACTACAATCTTATCTGAAAATTCATCTGTAAAAGTTAAACCTTCAACTTAATTTTAATGCAAGATTTGAAAATATAATTTATATTTTAGATTTCTCTACAGGAGCTATTCTTTATATCTTACAATTTATTTGATTTATTAATTTTTAAGCTTTCTTCATACCTTCAACCATATTTTTTATAAAATAACAAAAATGTAGTCCATTTTAATATAATACTATACATGTGAAAGCATTATATTATATTATGTTCAAATATTTTCTGATATTTTTTGAAAAGTTCTGAGTAATGAAAATAACTATTTCCTAAATATTTTTTTTTATTAAAGAGTATATAATAGAAAAAATATTGGGTTCTGAAAGGATTTATTCTGTCCATAATTTCATTTTTACTTTTAAGTAAATTTTGGAATCCACTAATTTGATCATCGTTGGAGATACACTGATATTACTAAGTGTTTCATTCAAGAGGATAGACTTGAATTTTACTCTTGTAATACCAGTCCTTTAATTTTTTATTGTCTATCAATAGATTAATCTATCTATCTAAATGTGATGACAAGATGCCACACTATGATATGATGGTGATAAGGAGAGAGGTACCTAGACCTTAAGTGTGGTAAATTCTCAAGACATTAAATTAGTAATTATTAAAAAAAAGTATGTCTTGAATCTAACATAATTTCTATTTAAAGGAGTATTGCCTGAAATGTGTGCAACATATTGGTGTTAAGGTTGTAAATTTTAGCATTGAATTTATTGTTTGTCTGTTTTATTTGATCTTTGGTTTTTGGTTTATTTAGTCAAGAGTTAAATATTCCGTAAATGTTATTTTTTTTGTGGTATTTAATCCCACGTAAATTTTAACATTATTTATTGCAAGGGATCAGAAAAAAAAATCTAACTGTCCCAGCCAGGACTCGAACCTGGATCTCCTGCTATCCAGGCCGGTGCATTTACCAATTATGCTACCAGGACAAGTTTGATAAGTTATTAAATTCCCCGCACTAGTGTCGAGAGTCTAACCTCCGAGGCCGACGAATATATCGTCTTCTGCCTGGAAGAGCTGACATTGTCAAGCTGTTTAAATGACTCTCGTTATTTAAATAACAAAAAATTGTTAAATATTCCGATTCATCTTATTTCATGCAAAAATAAAAATCTGTATTGTGTCATCCACAGTGCACATTTAGATTCTGTTGGTTATCCCTGGTTTGTCAATTAACATACAAAGTAGTGTATTAATTATAATTATAATTATAATTAGTATTCTACACTGAAACATACTTGTGTATAGCCTTTCGTGTTACTTCTATAATTCCACTTTTTGCCTTAAATATATTTAAAATACAGATTTTTTAATCAGTTTTAAAGTAGTTGAATTCCATGGAAGAATTATTAAGAAAAGAATACAGGCCCCATTTCAACAGAATCTTGATCAAAGTTACATTTATCACTTTTAGCAGTCTTCCCTCTTTTCTGAAAAATATATTTTTTCAAATTTATTTTCAACTTACATTGATAACAATAAACAAATTCAGTACTGCAAACTGTATTGTATCCAGAGCTAGCAGAACTTTAATCAATTCTTATAGGCGAGTAGAGATTTAAGCATTGTATTAACTAAATTAGGAAAGCTAGCAGAACTTCCATTGATCACAATTCTCGGTTAGGGATTTAAGAAAGTAGTAGGAACCGGAAAACTAAATCTGTGGAATTTCTAAAATATTTAATTTTCTCGCATTAATTTCTAATCCCCTTCCAACTCCATCTTTTAAATGTTTGTGAAAGCCCAAGAATTCTTGTGACCGAAATCATCTCCCTCTTTCATATATAAAAGTGATTAAACAACTGTTAAGGGCTTTTCTGCCCTACAAGCTTCATTTAGGTTTGGCATATGTTTTTTTTAAAAAAACATTAACGACTTTAATTGAGACTCCTAAGCAAGAGCGCTTAAAAACAATGCTTGTCGGTCTACATTTGAAAACTGAAGTGAAATCAACAAAAAATCACGATTTTCCTTTTAGCGTATTCCGAAGAAATGAAGCTATTGAGTTTACAGACCATTTCCTTAAAAGTAATACTTTAAAGAATTAAAAAAAAAAAAAGTCTTTAAAGCCTTTGAAGAAGATTATTCTTGCAAATATCAAAAGTAAGTTTGATTTAAGAAACAGTTGCCTGTAAAAACGTCGTAAATTATTTCTAGAGAATGAACAGCTAGAACTGCTTCAGGCATCGATTCGGAAACACTAAATTACTATTAACTTTTCATTGTTAAACACGGAGATGACATTCCACCAAATCATATACATACCAGCCTAAGATGAATCACAAAAATGTCTTATTTTTCAGTCAAATATTACTGGTGGCCAAAGAAACATACAAAGGATTTGTCTTTTTGTCGCCATAATCGGGCCATAAATATTTGGATTCCTGTCAAATGGCTTAATTCTACATTCCGTAACGTAGGAGTTGCGTAAACTTAACAGAACTTATGTTTCATCGTTTCTCTAAATATTTTTTGAAATATACGTATTAAGGATGACAGTTAAACATGCGACTAAGGATTCTGAATGACCCCTTATTCTACTTGAAATAAAGAAAAAAATGCGATAATCGATTTTAGTACATAAATAAGAGTAAATGAATAATTCTATATTAAAAGGCGAAAAGGATAATGAACGCTAAATCTAACAAAAGGCCGACCGGGAGGACAAAAGAGAGCCGTGTACTTCTCATAGTTATGATATTAAATATTTATTAACATGAGTTTTCGAAGAATACTTAGAAAACTACTTTACAACTATAGTTTTCTGGGTTTTTTTTTATTTTTATTTTTTACACCAAGAATAACAAAGATATTGATTGTGTTTCAAAAAGGCTCAGGTACATGATCGGATAATGCTCCATTTGTATTCTTAAATCGTATTTCACTACTTGCGTTAAATGTAGCACTGTGACTCTTTTATGACAATTCTTCACTTGACACAGTTCCTACAAAAGGTAGATATATATATCTGTTTACCTAGAAACCGGGATTCTCCAAGCAACTACCCTAGTCGCCTAGATTCCTAAGAATGCCTCAGCACATTTCCCATATAGTTGCTCGCCTTGGGGAAAAAAAA
>KZ807443.1:312478-323787 GCA_000696205.2 Oncopeltus fasciatus
AAAAAAAAAAAAAAAAAAAAAAAAAAAAAAAAAAAAAAAAAAAAAAAAAAAAAAAAAACCGGCTTCTTGCAGGTCACATTGTATTTGTCAGCTGACACAGCACCTGTCTGACGCACTTGAACTTTCTGTCTTCTTAATAACAAGAGACAAAACTTTTTCATTTGTATATGGCATTGGCCTAGTGTAGTTCCATTTCCCATTTTCTCTGTCCTAAGACGGGCCTTTTAAGGAGCTGGATGCTGATTGGGTTAGGAAAGCGACGGTTTTGGGCCGTGACTTGCTCTCAATCATGTTGGCAGAGCAAATAATAGGCTATTTCCATAAATATGTCTCCTCGGTCGCAATTACATCACCTGGTGGTGAATGCAAAAGACGGCCTGTAGCAAGAGGCATAGTGATGTGTAGGCACGCCCTGCGGACCATTGTACTCCCGCGACTTATGCCAGACTCTTGGGATCTGTGCTGCAATGCCTGCCGGGCTTAATACCCACCGAGCCACTGATCTTTCAAACTGTACTTTACAAGTACAGTTCCGCAAGAATAATTCTTGCAATGTGCCGAATGGTGACAATAGTTATAAATATCAACAAAAATAATTAACATGGAAAAGAATATGCACATACAAGTGTTAAACATAAAGAAGTTAACAATATTATTATTCTTAGATGATTAAATAAAATATATATTTCCTGGCCATTTCTTTTTTAGACGGCGTGGTGGACTATCAGGATGATGGATAAGTTTTGGGCTAAGGAAATAGGATGTGAACAAAGATTAGAGTGGGATTTACTGAAAAGTCCTTTCAGTAAGGTGAGGTCCTTAACGAATGGAATTGATAGGTCTTGGTGGAGAGTGAAGTTTGTGACATAATATGCTGCATTAACTATGTTTCGCATGAGTTGGATTGGATTTTGGATGGAAAGAACAATTAAACTCCTTGTGTTCAAATGTTCTTATTACTATAATTATTTATTTAATTCCTAAGCATATTTGGATAGCCGACATAATATTGTAGAATATAGCTCATAAGAATTATATAAAATTATTAATGTCTCGAAAATATGTAATTTTCAGAATGCAACTATTTTAATGTAAGAAAAAAGTAAACAATCTTCTTGTACATCGCAATGACTTATGATATAGAAAATTTAAAGAATAGAACTAAATTGGAATACACCAATAAATATGTTATTTATCTTATAAGGGAAGATACTTCCTATAAATATATTTATATTATTCAATATAAATGACTAAGGGAGTTTTAATTTGTCATAAAGTCGTTTTTTATTAGAAGTTAATAACATTTATTATGAAAATTTTTAAGCAATTGTGTTTATGATTTAAGCAATAATAATGGATGTGCAAACTATTTCCCATGCTCATGATTCTCTAAGCAACATCTACTTGGTCTGTTATTTAAAATATAACTTGAATAAAGCAAATATATAAATTGCGAACGTTAATACACACATACACATACAAGATTTAAATGTTTATGTTAGTAGTTTAATAGTATTCATAAAAGTTGTATTAAATTATTTTAAATATTAATTTCGAATATAATTATTGGCCATTTGAAAAACTATGAAAATTGGCTGAGTATTATAAAGCATTGTTACTATGTTCTAGTCAAATCTTTCTTTACATTAAAATGATCTCCTTGTTAATATAACAATTAGGGATTAAAGTAAATTAATCCTTAAGACAACAGATCGTAGTAGTCAGCTATGAATATGTTAACAGGACGCAAAGAGTACTGCCCAGGAGCTTTTTTGGATGTTTCCCAAGCATTTGATAGAGTCTGGCAAAGTCGTCTTCTGTTTAAACTGAAATCCACACTTCCTAGTAACACTTACCTTATCCTTAAGTCTTACTTATCCAACCGTTTCTTGAGGGTTCGGCAAGGATTAGATTACTCCGATTTCTACCAAGTGGAAGCGTGAGTTCCTCAAGGTAGTGTGCTTGGACCTATCCTATTTATCCTGTACACTGCTGACATCCCTACCCATCCAAGTACCCTCTTAGCTCTATTTGCGGACGACAAAGCTATCTTATCCTCCCATGCCGATCCTAAAACTGCTTCTAAAAACCTACAAGATCACCTCTAGACTTCTATACAGACTCACAAATAAGAACTCCAATCTTACGATAGAAAACAAACTGACGCTCTACAAAACCTTATTACGACCAATCTGGACTTATAGAGTAGAAATCTGGGGTGCCGCCAAGCCTTCTAACATTCAAAGAATCCAGTTCTTTAATCCAAAACCTTGAGAATAATTGCAAATGCTCCCTATTACGTATCAAATTCATCCCTTCACCACAATCTTAACATCCCTTTTGTTCAAGACTTCATTTCTTCCCGCTTCACCCTTTTCCACAGTAAACTGCCATACCATCCTAATCCACTAGTACAGACCATGACTTCCAACTCCAACCCATACAACCCTCCCCGTCGACTCAAACGAAAATGGCCCTGTGACCTATTGGGGACATAGTCTGTACATAATTTGAGAGTGGTGTCATTGGTCACCTTCTCTCCTCATGTGATTGACATTGAATGTCATTTTTACTACATTGTGATCAAATTACAAAATGTTTTTATTTAAAAGAATGTAATAGATAAATAAAAGTTTAATGAGAAAATAACACTAATAAAAAAATTAAAGATAACAGGAATTAACTACGATTTAGAAACTGATAAACATTCCATGAAGCCTGTATGTAGCTCGGCCTTTCGACCGTGTATTTGTTATATTTTTTCATCACAATAGTTTATCCTTCCTTCTGTTTCTGTGCATCATCCACAGTAATAATATTAAATAATAAATAGGTCGTTGCCATGATAAATGTTTTTATAAATTGTTTCTTGTACTCCATGATCCTATCAATCAAAAATTACTTCGAGATCTCATAAAGGAACATAAAAAAGATAATTAGTTAATAATTGCTTATGGAATACTTAAAAAGAATAAAAAGTTAAACGATCTAATAAAATACTGGGTTGGAATGATTATGTAACTATTTAGTATTTAAATTCGGATAAATATTATAATCATGAAATAGATAAATAAATAATATGAGGTGCGCATTTGTCAATTTTAGCCCGGAAGGTTCACCAAAGATCTGTTTTAAATGAATTTTAAAATGAAAAAATCAATAATTTTCGTTTCTTAGCAATTAGCAGAGAAACCATACAAATCTTAATGATAACAAAACCAAAAACATTTTTAGGAATTTATAGAAAGAAAATAAAATTTTGATGAAAGCTAACTCCATCGTAAAATGCTTAGAATTACTTAATCATTTTATTCTTGAAGGATTATATTGGAAATTTTTTTGAAGTAATCAGATTTCAATCGACACTGCATCGTTCATCCATAAGCTTTGAAGCAACATCCCTTCTATGATAGTTTTATTTTCAGAAATTATTATTAATTTAATATATATCTTCAATACATCGATCTTTCTATGTTCAAAGAATAGGTTTCAGTTTATTTCTGAAACGCACCCAATACTTGCATTCAAGACATTATTATAAAAGAACCTCGATTTAATGAGGTCTGAAAGCTATTGGCAGGTGTACGTGTCCACCATGCTCACATCTCGGCCAAACAGAGGAGGAGAAAGGAGTCAAATTTCGTAGCTCAAGGATCAAAGTGAGTGGTAATCTAATTGTCTAATGGTTCCTGAAGACATTCATTGTTTCTAACCTTCTGAAGGAAGGCTACTAAGGTGGTTATAAAGTACGTGACTGAGTGCTTTTTGGCTTTGTATTCCATGTATTCATTGTCTAGTCAATGGAGGTACATTACTGTGAGGTATTAGACTCCATCAGACTAGCTGCAAGATAAAAAGACTCAGTCAAATTAGTAATTTTTGCTTTCACTTACTCATGCATGCGACGTAATGTATTACGGTCATATAAGCAGCTGTAACTGTCCAACAATTGATTATTAGAACGTCTACAGAGACACATACAAGTATATATAAATAAATAAATAAATAAATATATATATATATAGATACTAATAGTGTGTGTGTGTGTGTGTGTATTTTAGTGGTTATAATTTTTAGTATCTACTAGGGAAGATAGGAGAAATTACTCTGGGGAACACATTTTTTGTTGAGTTAGATCTGACACTGTTTTTTCACTAATTCTGAGAATAACCTCAGATTTTGTCTATCAAGTCAACTTTTTAAACTGCAGGATATCCTCAGAAATCATAAAAATCATGTATTTAAAAGAACATAAAGTAAAAACGTACTAAATATACAGTTTACAAAACATTTAATGTAATTTACCGTTTCTTCTTCCGGGTTGGACCGTGTCAAATTGTTGTTATTTGCCGAGCTTTCACACATCATGTGATGGCTTCTTCAGGGCTGAAAAGAGAATGCTCAAATTTAAGATATCATTTCTCTTTTCAGCCCTGAAGAAGCCATCACATGATGTGGCAAATAACAACAATTTGACACGGTCCAACCCGGAAGAAGAAACGGTAAATACATTTAATGTAAGTTAAATTTAGTTCATAAATATAAAATTGTTTAATTAATGAACAGTACTTAAAATTTAAGATAAAAATTTGCGTTTGTAGCTTTTTCTGGAGTGTTCA
Source organism: Oncopeltus fasciatus (assembly GCA_000696205.2). Taxonomy (NCBI): domain Eukaryota; kingdom Metazoa; phylum Arthropoda; class Insecta; order Hemiptera; family Lygaeidae; genus Oncopeltus; species Oncopeltus fasciatus. The sequence continues at coordinate 317,098 of KZ807443.1, forward strand.
GTTTGTGTACATTCGCTTGATGCACCAACAATTGTCGGCCATCATATGTACATCCCATCTGCCATGATACCTTGCTTTCTTGACCCTCAAATCTTGATGGAAACACTCACCCTGCTCATCACTCACTTCACTTAATGCTCAAGTTGCAACCTAGCTTTTGGAAGCTTTCCAAGAGTTGCTGGACAATTTCGGAGTAATTCAATGCTCTTGTATTTCCAAGAAAGAATGTTTATTAACAACGTTAATAAAAATGTTAACAATATTTTTTAAAGAATGAGTAGCTTTTATCTGCACCATATCCGTATTCCCTTTCTTCCAAAGAGGGAAATTCATTGAAAACTGGCACGGGGACTTCGGCTGAATGCGATACTGGGCGTATAGCTGACGGTAAACAAGGATACTCTATTTATACATTTGTTTTTCTTGTTACATCCCGATTTATTCACAATACAAATGTAACAATCACTTGAATGATCTTTGAGCTCGCGCCTAAACAGGCAGGTCAAGACCAGCATGCGCCCCACACACACAGAAACCGAACGTTATATGATAGAAGAAAACTAAAAACAGTTTTGAAACCAGCGTGACTATTTCTATAGAAAGCAGCTAAAAATCTAACTCAACAGAAATTGAGTTTCAAATTGTTCCCCAGTATTATCGGAAAAAAATTAAAATTTCTCGTTCCTTAAAATGAAACGAGAAATTTTAATTTTTAAATATTTTATTTAGGTTGTGGTTATTTATCCCACGTAAATTATAAATAATTCATGTTCCCTCTCATGAATTATTTATGAGAAATTTTAATTTCTCTCCAAATTAAAAATGAATTTGTTGAACAAAAAATGGGCTCAGCGCTAAAAATCAGCACACGTTTGTTTCACAAGAGAAGAAAAAGCAAATTATTTTAATCAATGAATAATGGTCTGATCTTTAAAATTTCATTTAATGAATCAATTAATAGCCCTTGAATTTCAATATAACGCCCTAGAAGCCACATTTTTTTCATAGAAAATAATAAATAGTCTTACTTAAAAGTCCACTAAAACGTTTAAATCTGAAGAACTTTGTTAATCATCTTCATCTGTGAAATCATCGTTGCTCCAGAACTCTTAAAATTCGAACCAAATTTAATATTTTATGCAATGAATATATACAAGCCTTCTTCTTCCCCTCATCCGACATAACGAATAAAAAATGTTGATAGCGCTTTGATAAATGAAGCCCATATGTAGAATTTGATTTTTCTATTTCATAAGAGTAGATTTTACCAATCCTCATTTTTACCATGAATTATCTGGGCTTAGCTGTGAAATTTAACTGATTTCTTCCAGTTAAATTAGCAAATCGTGTTTGAGTTAAAACGGATCAAATTGATTAACCGGAAACAAACAAGCACTACTTGATAATTCTTGTGGCTGAGAAAAATACTATTTGAAAAAATACTCAATTACTACAATGTAATAAAAGATTACATTTATAAAGCTAATTATGGTCATTATTACTGCCAATTTTACATGAATTTGTAATGTATTGGGAATTCAAAATACAATTTGATTTTGAATAGTCAAATTGAATACAACGGGGACTAAAAGCTGACCGAGTTTTCAGAAAATGATGCTTAATTTTGAATTCGGTGTGAAGTGTTGGAGTAGATGATGAAAGACTGACTTGTAAAATTGGAAGTCATCCCTGCTCGAGCAGTACATTCAAGGAGAGAGCACATATAGGTGGGGTGAGGCCGAGACTGGCTGCGTCATCATATCATCTTCCGGGAATGTGCTGTGATGACATCAATTTAGGTAATATCCCAGGTCAGCTAACTCTCAGCTGAGGTAAAAAAAAAAAAAAAAAAGGACCAATAGGAATATTTGTATGAAAAAAATAATGTCCAAAAACGCCTTCAGTATACTGTGATCATACAAATTATCTCTACTCTTTGGGAAGACAAACACTTTTTTTTTTCTAAGATGATTTTAGTTGGGGTTCGGTCGAGGTAGATCCAAAAAAACACAAATTAAAAAAATGTATTTTTTTAATGAAGGATTATCTGCCAACGTTTCGGCTTACATTGTAAGCCATCTTCAAGGCGGTAGAAATACAATGTCATGAGAATACAATAATAATTCAAAATTAATATAATAGATAATTGCAATAATATAATGTGATATCAAGAGTATGAATGTAGAAAGCTATGTAAGACAAAAGTTTATGAAAACAATTTGAAAAAGAACCAATTTGAAAAAAACATGCAAACAAACAACTTATTGACAAGAAAAAAAATTGAAATATCATTAAAGCAGTAATTTGCCACACCTACCTATCATGAAGATGAGAGAAGACGTCCTGTCCCTAAGTTCACTTTTCCTAACCTCAAGCTTTCTTTTTCCACCAATAACAAGTTAAAATCTATTTACACCATCCTCAAAGACCCCATCCCCCTTCCTAACAGAACTAATGTCGTCTGTAAAATTCCCTGTTCCACACCGCATTGCCAAGGTTCTTACATTGGACAAACAAAAAACCCGACTTCCCGCAGAATTAATAACCATAAAAATGACATCAAGAATAAACTAATAAAAACTGCCCTCACCAAACATGTTTTTCATGAAGCACACACATTTGACTTCGATAGCTTAACCATTCTTTCCACTGAACCCTACCAACACAAACGTCTTTTGTCTGAAACCGTTCACATCAACTTACAACACTATCCAGTTAACGACAGAACAGACATAGAACAAATTTCCTCAACTTATTCTAACATTTTTAACATTCTAAAAACCATCAGCCCTCCGTCTCAATAGACCTGTCAAAACATTTTTCCCAGTTCCAAAGTCACTTATTCCCAATAATACCCTTCCCTTTTTTTCCTTTGTCCTCTTATTTCCCTCTCTTGTAACAGGCCGCTTTCCATTTACACCTTCAGCCTGCCTTGTACCTGCTACCCCCACTCCCTTTTACTTCAAAATTCATAATGTTTTCGTCATGGAAATGTGAACTTAGGGACAGGACGTCCTCTCTCATCTTCATGATAAGTAGATGTGGCAAATTACTGCTTTAATGATATTTCAATATTTTTTTCTTGTCAATAAGTTGTTTGTTTGCATGTTTTTTTCAAATTGGTTCTTTTTCATATTGTTTTCATAAACTTTTAATTGTCTTACATAGCTATCTACATTCATACTCTTGATATCAAATTATATTATAATTCTCTATTATACTAATTTCAAATATTACTGTATTCTCATGACATTGTATTTCTACAGCCCCTGAAGATGGCTTACAATGTAAGCCGAAACGTTGGCAGATAATCCTTCATTAAAAAAATACATCTTTTTAATTTGTGTTTTTTTGGATCTACCTCGACCGAACCCCAACTAAAATCATCTTAGAATAATATCTACGGTCAACAAACTCTCATTTTGAACTTTTTTTTTTATATACAATTTTCGCCACTAAATCAAAATTTCATAAAATAATTTTGTGATCGCCATAATTCATTTAACATTTTCTACAAAGTAATTTTTAGCCCTTCCCCTGGGAGCGTGTATTTTGGCTGCTACTGTTTATAGATACACAAATAATTTTAGAAAATAAACTATATGATATTAAATAAATTTAAAAAAAAGAGAATTTATCAAAAAATTAAAAACTAAGTATGAATTAGATATAATAATAATTTCCAAATTATAATGAAAAGCAATATCACATACCATGCTGGTGGAAGTCTATAATCATTACTGACCTCAATGTTGTGTTTTGATTTTCGTGGAAAGCGAAATTATTTATGTTGGTACGGTGACGTAACTTTCGAAACATTTTGACATAACCTCACCAATACTTCATCGAAGCAGCATACAAATTCAGAACGTTAAAAATTATATAGATATAAAAAAATAAGTAAATAAATATAAATATAAATATTAACTAAGTACTGACTCGAGTGTCCGCAATTTAAAAAAATAATTAACCAAATTAAGTAATTAAGATTCTTTTTTCGAAATGTTAGATGTGTCCAGTAATGGCTAAAATTGTTTTATGGGGAGAGAGGTGGTTTATTTTAGATATAAATCTTAATATCTTTGTTATTATAGAGTTAAGAATAAATATGTTTAAAAAAAAAAAGTTGTTAAGTGTAATTTATGGAATTTTTCAAAAACCTTTATTATGAAAGATATTTCATGGAGGATGAGATTCAGGAGATGAGAGTAATTTCTAGTTCCCCGTACTTTCCTTTTCTACGAGTCTCACAGCCAAGTATAAAAGTGGGGGACCCGGGTTCGATTCCCGGCTGAGGTAGAGAGTTTTTTTCTTCTGGCTCCCTGTTCGATTCAACTAATAATGAAATGTGGGAGGGTGTAAAACCCACACAAATTTACCAAAACAAGGTACTAGGCCTTGTAACAATAGCAGATGCTTATCCTGTTCTATTATAAAAACTGGCAACACGTTCTCCAGTGCCAACATCCTCTTAACATATAAGATCCAATCCACATCAACATGCATATCCAAAAATTGTTTATACCTACTTCAAAGCAATTTAGGTCCTTCTTTATACGTAGGAAAATGTACTACGCCCTTAAATCTCAGAATTATTAATCACAGAGCATCCTTTTCAGAACCAAAGTCCCCTTTTCCCATAGCAAGGCATGCTCAGAGTCATTTAATAAGTTTTAATGACGTTTTCCAAGTTCAAGTGATTGAAAAACTTCCCGATACGGCTTCAGATTTGCAACTGAAGACGAGGGAGTAGCCTATATCCACATTCTCATACCTAATATTCTCCGTCTTCATTGGTTTCTGTACACCATCTCCCGTTGGTGAGCGCTTTCGGACATTGTCCATCTTCTGGATATAGTAATAACCCTAATATCTGGATCTATAATAACCCTTCAGATTATATCCACATTCTTCAAGCCTCTTTAAGACCTGGCATCAGTTGCCAACCGTAAGAGGATTAGGGAAAACCCAATCGCCTGTCCCTTCCTTGGAGTTCCTTCCGCTACATAACATCCCACAGTCTAGTCTCTCTTCACTCCTTAACGACGAAGGGCGAATGATCCCCAAAAATTTTACTCCTTGGGATTTTTTCTTTTTGTGTGTGCAGGGCACTCTCTATCCCACCTGTTCTTCATTACTATATGTATATATCCTCTTTACACTTATTAATTAGCCCAAAACTACAGATTTATTCTTAGTAGTAGTAGTAGATCATTGAAGGGCAATCAACTTCTAGGTTATTACGCCCTATAAATACCCTTTAATATGTTTACTATAAATTAGTTAATAAAGGACAGGAATCAGGATTATTTCGACCACTATAACAACCTAAATTAATGGTTTTTTTAAAAATTTAAATAGTATTATATAACATTTAACAATTTATAATTTCGAGCCTGAACAGTATTTCACTCTACCTAAATAACTTGAATACAGATCACGTTTATCAGAAATACACTATGAATGATAAATACTATCCAAGTAGAAGGTTAATAGATAAAATTTTCAGTAAGACAATATCCCTTTAGTTTTCTATGAAATTCCTCACCCCAGTCATCCATAGAACTCATTGGGGATGGGGGTTGTAAGTGGAAGGATACCACCCCTCCCCTCAAAGGCACGGGGACATTAAATTTTTTAAACACCTTCTGGTTCAGTCTCTGTAAAATTGTGCTCATAAGGCTAGCTCAAACTATGATTATATATAAATTGTTTTTTTTTGTTGTTTTTTTTTTGGTTTTTTACTTATTTGTCAAATTCACTTTTGCACATCCTGTGATGGATTCTTCGACCATGAAACTAAAATGAGCTCTCATTCTCCATTCAGCCTTGAAGAAGCCATTCCAAGATGTGCGACAGTTTGGCAAAATACAACTTTTCGATATAGCCGAAAGAAGTATTGAAAATTTCTGGAGACCGTGAAAGCTTACTTTAAATTTTTTTAATTTCATTAAATTTACAACCAAGAAACGCAGAGAGACTTCAGATTCTTAAATTGGAATATCAGATGAATGATTTGAAAATCCAGACACGCAAATGGTAATCACCATTTCCTTTTCCAACTCCGAATAAACGGTCCCACTGAATACCTTATTTATTAAAACAGAATTTTAGAAGCCTGTGAATTAATGACTCCAAATATTCATAATTCTTTAAAGGCCACTACTGATTAAATACATTAGAAAAAAAGTTTAACGGAAACATTCCGGTCCGGCAAACAGGAGATCCAGGTTCGAGTCCTGGCTGGGACAGATAGATTTTTTTATTCTATTCCCTCTCATTAATTGTTTAGAAAAAAAGTTATTACAAAAATGAGGGGTAGCTCAGAGTAAAATAATCTTTAAGGTCCATCAACATGGGTAAATCATATATTTTCTTGTAATTGGAGAAACAAATCCTTGTCATAGGAAAAGAAGAAATTTTCCTAAATTATTTTCGCAAAGATATATTAGGAAGAAGTATCTGTAATGTATAAAAAAGGATAATTTCAAAGAAGCAAAATGTGACAAAATTACTGCCATACCGACATACATAATTAAATAGCGCCCAATCAGACTTTTTGTTTTACTTACAGGAAGATATAATATTTTTCAGGATATTGACACAATAATTCGAATAGTAAATTGGCATTTTGTTAGGATCGGTATAAATATTTTTATTAATTTACATTCATATATTATTATTATTATT
>KZ807443.1:326099-336270 GCA_000696205.2 Oncopeltus fasciatus
CCCTCTCTTGTAACAGGCCGCTTTCCATTTACACCTTCAGCCTGCCTTGTACCTGCTACCCCCACTCCCTTTTACTTCAAAATTCATAATGTTTTCGTCATGGAAATGTGAACTTAGGGACAGGACGTCCTCTCTCATCTTCATGATAAGTAGATGTGGCAAATTACTGCTTTAATGATATTTCAATATTTTTTTCTTGTCAATAAGTTGTTTGTTTGCATGTTTTTTTCAAATTGGTTCTTTTTCATATTGTTTTCATAAACTTTTAATTGTCTTACATAGCTATCTACATTCATACTCTTGATATCAAATTATATTATAATTCTCTATTATACTAATTTCAAATATTACTGTATTCTCATGACATTGTATTTCTACAGCCCTGAAGATGGCTTACAATGTAAGCCGAAACGTTGGCAGATAATCCTTCATTAAAAAAATACATTTTTTTATTTGTGTTTTTTNCAACAAACTCTCATTTTGAACTTTTTTTTTTATATACAATTTTCGCCACTAAATCAAAATTTCATAAAATAATTTTGTGATCGCCATAATTCATTTAACATTTTCTACAAAGTAATTTTTAGCCCTTCCCCTGGGAGCGTGTATTTTGGCTGCTACTGTTTATAGATACACAAATAATTTTAGAAAATAAACTATATGATATTAAATAAATTTAAAAAAAAGAGAATTTATCAAAAAATTAAAAACTAAGTATGAATTAGATATAATAATAATTTCCAAATTATAATGAAAAGCAATATCACATACCATGCTGGTGGAAGTCTATAATCATTACTGACCTCAATGTTGTGTTTTGATTTTCGTGGAAAGCGAAATTATTTATGTTGGTACGGTGACGTAACTTTCGAAACATTTTGACATAACCTCACCAATACTTCATCGAAGCAGCATACAAATTCAGAACGTTAAAAATTATATAGATATAAAAAAATAAGTAAATAAATATAAATATAAATATTAACTAAGTACTGACTCGAGTGTCCGCAATTTAAAAAAATAATTAACCAAATTAAGTAATTAAGATTCTTTTTTCGAAATGTTAGATGTGTCCAGTAATGGCTAAAATTGTTTTATGGGGAGAGAGGTGGTTTATTTTAGATATAAATCTTAATATCTTTGTTATTATAGAGTTAAGAATAAATATGTTTAAAAAAAAAAAGTTGTTAAGTGTAATTTATGGAATTTTTCAAAAACCTTTATTATGAAAGATATTTCATGGAGGATGAGATTCAGGAGATGAGAGTAATTTCTAGTTCCCCGTACTTTCCTTTTCTACGAGTCTCACAGCCAAGTATAAAAGTGGGGGACCCGGGTTCGATTCCCGGCTGAGGTAGAGAGTTTTTTTCTTCTGGCTCCCTGTTCGATTCAACTAATAATGAAATGTGGGAGGGTGTAAAACCCACACAAATTTACCAAAACAAGGTACTAGGCCTTGTAACAATAGCAGATGCTTATCCTGTTCTATTATAAAAACTGGCAACACGTTCTCCAGTGCCAACATCCTCTTAACATATAAGATCCAATCCACATCAACATGCATATCCAAAAATTGTTTATACCTACTTCAAAGCAATTTAGGTCCTTCTTTATACGTAGGAAAATGTACTACGCCCTTAAATCTCAGAATTATTAATCACAGAGCATCCTTTTCAGAACCAAAGTCCCCTTTTCCCATAGCAAGGCATGCTCAGAGTCATTTAATAAGTTTTAATGACGTTTTCCAAGTTCAAGTGATTGAAAAACTTCCCGATACGGCTTCAGATTTGCAACTGAAGACGAGGGAGTAGCCTATATCCACATTCTCATACCTAATATTCTCCGTCTTCATTGGTTTCTGTACACCATCTCCCGTTGGTGAGCGCTTTCGGACATTGTCCATCTTCTGGATATAGTAATAACCCTAATATCTGGATCTATAATAACCCTTCAGATTATATCCACATTCTTCAAGCCTCTTTAAGACCTGGCATCAGTTGCCAACCGTAAGAGGATTAGGGAAAACCCAATCGCCTGTCCCTTCCTTGGAGTTCCTTCCGCTACATAACATCCCACAGTCTAGTCTCTCTTCACTCCTTAACGACGAAGGGCGAATGATCCCCAAAAATTTTACTCCTTGGGATTTTTTCTTTTTGTGTGTGCAGGGCACTCTCTATCCCACCTGTTCTTCATTACTATATGTATATATCCTCTTTACACTTATTAATTAGCCCAAAACTACAGATTTATTCTTAGTAGTAGTAGTAGATCATTGAAGGGCAATCAACTTCTAGGTTATTACGCCCTATAAATACCCTTTAATATGTTTACTATAAATTAGTTAATAAAGGACAGGAATCAGGATTATTTCGACCACTATAACAACCTAAATTAATGGTTTTTTTAAAAATTTAAATAGTATTATATAACATTTAACAATTTATAATTTCGAGCCTGAACAGTATTTCACTCTACCTAAATAACTTGAATACAGATCACGTTTATCAGAAATACACTATGAATGATAAATACTATCCAAGTAGAAGGTTAATAGATAAAATTTTCAGTAAGACAATATCCCTTTAGTTTTCTATGAAATTCCTCACCCCAGTCATCCATAGAACTCATTGGGGATGGGGGTTGTAAGTGGAAGGATACCACCCCTCCCCTCAAAGGCACGGGGACATTAAATTTTTTAAACACCTTCTGGTTCAGTCTCTGTAAAATTGTGCTCATAAGGCTAGCTCAAACTATGATTATATATAAATTGTTTTTTTTTGTTGTTTTTTTTTTGGTTTTTTACTTATTTGTCAAATTCACTTTTGCACATCCTGTGATGGATTCTTCGACCATGAAACTAAAATGAGCTCTCATTCTCCATTCAGCCTTGAAGAAGCCATTCCAAGATGTGCGACAGTTTGGCAAAATACAACTTTTCGATATAGCCGAAAGAAGTATTGAAAATTTCTGGAGACCGTGAAAGCTTACTTTAAATTTTTTTAATTTCATTAAATTTACAACCAAGAAACGCAGAGAGACTTCAGATTCTTAAATTGGAATATCAGATGAATGATTTGAAAATCCAGACACGCAAATGGTAATCACCATTTCCTTTTCCAACTCCGAATAAACGGTCCCACTGAATACCTTATTTATTAAAACAGAATTTTAGAAGCCTGTGAATTAATGACTCCAAATATTCATAATTCTTTAAAGGCCACTACTGATTAAATACATTAGAAAAAAAGTTTAACGGAAACATTCCGGTCCGGCAAACAGGAGATCCAGGTTCGAGTCCTGGCTGGGACAGATAGATTTTTTTATTCTATTCCCTCTCATTAATTGTTTAGAAAAAAAGTTATTACAAAAATGAGGGGTAGCTCAGAGTAAAATAATCTTTAAGGTCCATCAACATGGGTAAATCATATATTTTCTTGTAATTGGAGAAACAAATCCTTGTCATAGGAAAAGAAGAAATTTTCCTAAATTATTTTCGCAAAGATATATTAGGAAGAAGTATCTGTAATGTATAAAAAAGGATAATTTCAAAGAAGCAAAATGTGACAAAATTACTGCCATACCGACATACATAATTAAATAGCGCCCAATCAGACTTTTTGTTTTACTTACAGGAAGATATAATATTTTTCAGGATATTGACACAATAATTCGAATAGTAAATTGGCATTTTGTTAGGATCGGTATAAATATTTTTATTAATTTACATTCATATNTGTTATTTATTATTTTAAAAAAATCTTCCAAGAAATACATAAATGAAATCTACTCCAAAAAACTTTTGGTTAAATTTCGTATATTTTCGGTCATATAGGCAATTAATCATAATTTTTTGAAGAGTGCTAATTGGTACTTTAAAAAAATTTATGATATCATATATTAAATAATCATATATAATATATCTTCTCCGGTCATATTGAAACTGTTTCTTATTGGAATGAGACGATTAGGATAATATTTTTAATATATATGTAATGCTCATATATAACCAGTAACACATCAGTAGCTTCTGAATTAGGAAAACGAATAAATAAATACATATGTACATGTGGAGTACAACTACCAGTGCAGTTAGTAATGTACTATTCATCAGACCGTGACAGTAAGTCAGGCAGTGACAGATGTGGTTTAAATTAACCGTAAGTAAATGGCCATTCCGAGCCGCCTGATTCGTGACCAGTCCCCCAAGAGAGCTATCACACAACTGAGAGATTATAAATTGTGTAATGCATCCCGGGAGACAATATGGCGGTGGGCCTGGGCGCCTGTGGCAATAGTGAACGTAGGGCCCGCCCTCCTGTGATCGTTCCGGTTTGGTTATGTGTGGCAATGTGAGCTGTCACACCTCCTCCGCCAGCCAACCCACCCATTTCGGTCTAATAGAGAAATGCCTCTCTCGTGCCCTTCAACTTCTTACATTTGTCTGATAAATCATGGTCGGGTGTCGCGCATTTAGGTTTGCTTTCAAAGTACCATGGTTTCCTGGTAGTGGGATTGTGCTATTTCGGTGATATATTTACTTTTTACACGAATATGTACAATATTATTATTATGAAGAATGTAAAAAGAATCGCAGAACAATGTAAACAGCGTGGAAGAAAAAGACAAAGAAAACACATTTTATTCCAAGATAGTGTCCACTTGAATAGTAAAAAATACAATTTATAAAGAGCCTATTCCTCTAAAATACTTTTAAATTAATAAAATCACAAAATTATATTATTAATTTGTGTTTTTTTGGATCTACCTCGACCGAACCCCAACTAAAATCATCTTAGAGTTGGCAGATAATTTAAAAAAAAACACATTTTTTAAAATTGTATTTTTTTGGACTACCATGATCGAACCCCAACAAAAATAATAATAATAATATCTACGGCCAAAAAAACTCTCCATTGGAAAAAGTACATAATATTTGTGAAAAATCCTACTCTATCGGGCAGATAGGGCGGCGCTGTCTGGGCGTGGATGCCGGCACGGGGCAAGGAAGGAGCAGAGAGAGTGGTGACGCTTATCGCTTTGACTAGGTCATGGTCACCGTCGGCCACATTCCGCCGACGCCGACTTGCAGTACTCTGTACCTGCAGAAGTGGAGCATGTCCATTACCCCCGATGAGGGCAGCACGCAGGGGAAGCATCTTCCGAGGGGAAGAGAGGATTTGGAACGGATGGTTTGTTTTTACCTGAAAGTTTTGAAGTAATGCAATCTTATGTAGTATTTAGAGTCTTTAGAATACAAAAAAATAGTACCAAAGAATATAGCTATTGAATAAATATAAATATTGCGGGTAATAATCCCCCCCATCACATGTTTCTAGGCAGGACTTTCATTTCTTATTCTCAGAGATGAATATACATTATTTCATGGGCATCTAGAAATTAGATTGTACATATTGTTGACCGTTGAGTGTCTATGGAAATGGTTCTGTTGAATTTTATCCCTATAGGTCAAGATTAGGCAATAATTTGTCAAATTGCGAATCATCCAGATGAATTTCTATATTTACTGGTTCCTATTTTTTCCCCACTTTTGAATAAGTTTATTTATTTTTTCAAAGTTTCAAATTGAAATGTTTGTTTTTCTATATCACAATATTCATCTTTCCTAACTTAAAGAAATTAAAGAAAAAGAANCAAAAAAAAAAAGTTTTTAAAATGTGTATTTAAAAAAAATTTTTTTTAAAAATCTACCTTAACCGAATCCCAATAAAAAAACATCTTATGATATCAAGGAGGATTTGAAGAATAGGAAAGAATGAGCATGGCGAATTTCTGAAGCACGAACTAGGGAAGAACATCTAAGTCATACTGTTCTATGAGATGGAGTGTGTAGATGAGGGGTTTGGGATCTAGTTTATACGAAACAGAGTGTAGAGAAAAATGCAAAGAATAAATAATTTGTTAATTAAAAGGAAATTCATTATATTGTTAATATAAAAAAAATTAGCATTTCAGCTCAATGTACATGCTGAGTTTTCGGCAGTATGAGGCGATCCGAAGAAAAATCTTAACTAGGGAACGTTTCAAATAGGATACCGAACTTGCCCAAAAAACCACTATATATTACAGTCAAAGATGGAAGAATGAAGGATGAAAAATGAAGTTGGATATTTCGGTAGGAAGTGGTAGAAATAACATTAATTACAGTAACAAAACAGGATTTTTGAAAGATGTTGGAATTCAGGAAAGTTTTTGGTTAAAGGTTACAATATTTTTAACAGTAGTCGTTAAGGAATTAGGGTCATTGAGAAATGCGGAGTAACTGGAGAAATCTTAGTAGGGATCGGGATCATAGCCATAGCTTTGCACCAGTTCTAAGTTTATTTTCGAAAGCAAATATGTTGATTTTATCTGGATAGTTTTGAATCCACTTCACTCGAATTGTCAAGAAGTGAAGGAAGGATATAATTAGACATCATCAACATAAAGGAGATAAGAGCTGTGTTCAACCGCGAGACCATTATTGCAGTAGCTAAAAGAAGTCACGGGAAAATTAGAGCTCTAAGGAACAACTGTTGGAATTGACAGGGTTGAGGAGATTGGCTTATTGGCAATGAAGATGACTTTGGAATGTTAAGAAAGAAAAATAATGAAACCAAAGGGGTATAATTTTAGTATTATAATTTGGTCTCAATATATGAGAAGTGTAATCAACCATCTTATTCCAACTGGAGATTCTGTAACAAACCTTCATTTTACCTTCACGGAAGGCTTGTGGTTGAAATCATAAAGCTTCTTTTTACCTTGAAAATCCTGAAATATCACTACAGTATATACTCCCAGCGATTCGCGAACGTAGGTGCAATATGTAGCTTGTACCTTTGAGCAACTAAATATTTAAGCAGAATCCCAGAGGGGAACATGATTTTTTTTTTCCACTTTTGAAGAACAGCATCCAGAAAAATGGTGGACGCATCGCTTGCCAATTACAAGTTTACATCTACTTCGGAATGAGTAAGCAGTGCTTTTAGCTTTAAAATTTCTGTATAGCGTTCGAAGGCTTCAGTGCTCTCTTCCATCAACCCAGTCTGTTGTTTTTCATAGTGCCCTGAAGATACTGGATGGGAATAAGCTGTACCGTAGCTGAAACTGTAATTATAGCGCAGATACAAATTAATCATCAAATATATGCTTTGGTGTACCGGGCTGGCGGAAAATCTCTTCTCGTCCCTTGAAACAAATTATCAAACATGGGTGTTCAAAACAGACTGGGAACACAGAGCCCATGACTCCAAAGGGGTGAAAAGGAGGTCCAATAAAATACAAATCTGTAGAATGTTCTTTAATCTAGGGTTTTGGATATTCGACGCCGGCTTGGGTCTTTGCTTCCTGAGGTTTTATACCCTCCGACGTTATATGGTTACTCAGGAAATGAATCTGACTGATGCAAAGTGGAACCCATCGAGTTAAAGCGTGAGATCTTAATAACTCTGGCTTTTATAACATCTTTAGAAGACGACTGACATGCTCCTTTCATCATGCAGAAGAAGTAAACACAAGTACACATCCTGGAGTATGTTAGCTATCCACAGATCAATGAATGACTGAAGGTCAGCGTAGTATTTTCCGGCCCAAAGTAGATCCTTTCATACTGAAACAGCCCAAACAGGTGATTATTACCTTTTTCTTCCCGAACGGGATGTGATGATAAGGCAGTGGCGGAAGATGGAGGACGGCGACCCTGACCTAGTCTGAGAGATCGAGCAATGGAACTTCGCCAGTCACTCTCTCTTTTTCTCTGATTCTTCCTCATGGCGGCGTCCGCGCCAAGACAAACACGCGCTCTTCTGCCTTACTACTAGAGGCTCGATTCTTATGTGGGTTTTTCTTTCTTTTACAAATATTAAGAATTTTTTTAAATCTTTAAATTCTTCTCAAACAGCTTTACTTACATCTATTTGCATTAGAACTATCATATTTTCAATTATCCCAATACCTCCACTTGGCATGGGGCTTGTGACTGGGCAAGCTTATCTTCTCTCGATAAAAGTCTGCTCAGGCTGGGCTCTGGCAACGATAGCCTTTAGAGAAACTAATTCCTTCCGCTAATCCGGCACTCTACATGATGATTTAATGGAATAGTTAAAGATTATAATGAAATGTCTTGTATTGTTCAAACAATTTTTACGTAATCTTGGCGGCAGAAGTTTTTTTTTTTCATAAGAGAGATGTATGTAAAGTTTCTATACTTGTAGATGTCATATATTTTTCTTCGGCGTAATATGACTCATGGATATATTGGCTTGCTACTAAATAAAATAATTTATTTTAATGCAGTAAATCTGCACTGTTAGTTCCATGCGTTTCGTTAATATTATTTTTTCTTCCCTTTCTGACCCTGTGTGAAAGAGGGGAATAGGATTTAGGTTTTCTGCTGCTTTAGATTGATCCAGGAATTGGCTTTAGTCATGATGACAGTTAAGATCAAATAAAATATAAGTGAAAAATATTCTACTCATGTTTTAGACATTCAATGCGTTTAAAAACTGATTACGCTCCAATTATTATTCTTTCCTTCTGGCGATATGTTGTTACTCAGGAAATGACTCTGTATGAAGTCAATCGTAAGTCAACAGGTACCTTCATTCAGAGGTTCAGTGGGCCACCTCAGTACGCTGTTGAAGATAAAATTACAATAAATTACGCAAGATAAAACATTAAAAAATCAAAAATTAGTTATAGCTTAATTGTTTCATTATCTTATTAAACTAGTTTATTAAAACATCAGATAGAGCTTTAATAAATTTGTTTGCCGGCTTAACCGAAGGAGTAAGTTTCGGTCGCTAAAGGCTAACGCAGCCGGAGCCCTAACCTTTTATCGAAAAAGAAAAGCCTGCCCACAACCATGGGTGTTTGTCAACATGGGAAACGACAATATTCCTTTTCTCCATGATTCTAAGTGGTGGTATTGGGATAAATAAAAAAAAAACATGATAGTCCTATTGAAGCTGTGAAAGCAAAAATTCGCCCAATAATTATGGCCATTTAGCTTCATTAAAGAAAGGAAAAGTACATATTCTTAGATGTTTTTTGTTGGAGTTCGGTAAAGGTAAATTCAAAAAATAAAATTAAAGAAATGTGTATTTTTTTAAAAAATTATCTGCCAACATTTCGGCTTACATTTTAAGCCAACTTCAAGGCTATCATGAAAGCGAGTGAGGACGTCCTGTCACAATAATCCTGGATTAGTTATGAAAATAGGGTCCAGGAGACAACATGTCTCTTTTCGCCCTCATGATAACCCTGAAGATTGGCTTACAATGTAAGCCGAAACGATGGCAGATAATTAAAAAAAAAAAATAAACATTTTTTAAATTGTATTTTTTTGGACTACCATGATCGAACCCCAACAAAAATAATAATAATAATATCTACGGCCAAAAAAACTCTCCATTGGAAAAAGTACATAATATTTGTGAAAAATCCTACTCTATCGGGCAGATAGGGCGGCGCTGTCTGGGCGTGGATGCCGGCACGGGGCAAGGAAGGAGCAGAGAGAGTGGTGACGCTTATCGCTTTGACTAGGTCATGGTCACCGTCGGCCACATTCCGCCGACGCCGACTTGCAGTACTCTGTACCTGCAGAAGTGGAGCATGTCCATTACCCCCGATGAGGGCAGCACGCAGGGGAAGCATCTTCCGAGGGGAAGAGAGGATTTGGAACGGATGGTTTGTTTTTACCTGAAAGTTTTGAAGTAATGCAATCTTATGTAGTATTTAGAGTCTTTAGAATACAAAAAAATAGTACCAAAGAATATAGCTATTGAATAAATATAAATATTGCGGGTAATAATCCCCCCCATCACATGTTTCTAGGCAGGACTTTCATTTCTTATTCTCAGAGATGAATATACATTATTTCATGGGCATCTAGAAATTAGATTGTACATATTGTTGACCGTTGAGTGTCTATGGAAATGGTTCTGTTGAATTTTATCCCTATAGGTCAAGATTAGGCAATAATTTGTCAAATTGCGAATCATCCAGATGAATTTCTATATTTACTGGTTCCTATTTTTTCCCCACTTTTGAATAAGTTTATTTATTTTTTCAAAGTTTCAAATTGAAATGTTTGTTTTTCTATATCACAATATTCATCTTTCCTAACTTAAAGAAATTAAAGAAAAAGAAGAAAAAAAATATATATATACTA
>KZ807443.1:351015-369594 GCA_000696205.2 Oncopeltus fasciatus
AATACTTACATAAATAGTTAAAAATTGAGTAATTTATAGATTATAGTTTTTATTTGTTTTTTTATTATTTTTATTTTATGTAGCAACATTCATAGAGTTTTAGAAAGTTCCCGCAAATACTAAATCCATAAAATTTCTCTTTAAAAATATTTTTAAAATCTAACAAAATTTGAGTTTTGGGTATACTTCCACACCTAATCAAGAAATTTTGCTATTTCTATTATAAAGATAGTTTACAACAACCATCTAAATAATATAGCCACGTACGTTTCAAAAGGAAAATGTGCTCTCTGGATCACATCTTCTTCATTTTTTTTTTAGATTTAAATAAATCCCCACTGTTAATTTACTTCACAGGTTAAAATTTTTTTTAAAATACTTGTTAAGAGCTTTATTCCTAATCCATGAAAATTGTGTTTAACAGAATGTAAAATTATATTTTTTCTCGTCTAATTTTATGATTCTGTCATTCAATTTTCCTAGAAAAGATATAATACTATATTTGTTTATTTATTAATTCAAATACTATATACCGAGTTACATTGCTTTAATGATGGCAGTTGTAGATTTAACATAAATGTTGTAAGATTAATATTTATCAGATGCCTGATTTTACAATAATATCAACAATAAGTGAGGCAATTTTATGGAATGAAAGAAAGTATTTTGGAATTATAATTTAATTGGACATTGTTGTGTTTCTCTAGTTTTAAACAATGGAAGTATCTCTTAGAGCATGCTATTTGCACTAACCTTTCTAATTAAGGCCTTATCTATAAATAATAATTATATAAATGTTATTTATAATAATGCTATGGAACATAATGTAAGTACCAGTAAGCCACAAAAGAAAAGGTTATGAAAAAAGATGATATGCTTACAAAAATAAATCAACCGAAGCAAGGAGTTTAAATAAATAAAAAACCATTTAAACAAATATCCAATTATTATTTTCACACATTACTTGCATAGCTACGTAACACGCGACTATGAATAAGATAGGTATTCAGAGAACTGTGAAAAATCAGAGGGTATTGTTTGTTTACTCATATTATTATATAAAATATGAAATGTAAAATTTTTTTCTTTTTCAATATGGTCTAGAAAAACCTGTTCAGCGATAAGAAATACATATTTGTATAAATTCTTTTACAAAGACTATAATTTTATTCTTATTTTAACTGTGTTTTAGAAACCGTAGACGCATGTGTATTCGATTTCATTTATTTAAAATCAGTGTCTTTTATTTATTAAGTGTTCAGTTCTGCAAATGAACTTGCACAAAATGAAAGCAAAAAAAAAAAAAATGATCAGCTCAAAGACATACACTTTTAATATGGGACATACACACACACACACACACACACACACACACATACGACCTGAATATATGTGTTATTTAATTATCATACCTTCTATTATCCGTCTTCATTGGTTTCTGCAAACCATCTTCTGTTGGCGAGTGCTTTCGGACATTGACCATCTTCTGACCGAATACATGCGTTCACTGTCACTGTCTGTATTCAACTGCGTTTGTATTCTGTGAGTTAGTCGGATGTGTCAGGTATAGCTGTAACTGTCGCTTTGTCAGCGATAAGGCCTGTCAGACGTGCGAGTTATAAGGGTCAGAGTCCATTATTCCACGAATTGGTTGAGGCAGGGATTAGTTAGTGTTATTTAATATTTGTTTGTATTTTTGTGGATCTAATTTCTAAAATAGATCAGCTAAATTTATATTACTTTGCCGCGTTTCTTAAAATATTTCTTGTAACGAATTGATATTTAAAATTGTTTAAGAAATTGTTTTTCCAATTAAATGTATTTTAGCGCCTGTAATAGTAACAAGATGTATAAATATAGTTTTTCTTTTAAAAACCATTATGAACTAGAATTAATGAGAGGGAATTGAATAAAAAAATCTATCTGTCCCAGCCAGGAATCGAACCTGGATCTCCTGCTAACCGGGCCGGTGCACTTACCAGTTGTGCTACCAGGACGCGCTAGTTATCTCATTCAATTCCCTCTACACTAGCAAGAGCCTAACCCACGAGTAAGACGAGAACTTCGTCTTGTACTCGAAGGAGCTGACATTGTCAAGCTATTTATCGACTCTCGTCATTTACTTTATTTAATTTTTTCTTTATAAATATTTTATTTGGTTGTGGTATTTTATCCCACGTAAATTTTAAACAATTAATGAGAGTGAATAGAATAAAAAATCTATCTGTCTCAGCCAGGAATCGAACCTGGATCTCCTGCTAACCGGGCCGGTGCACTTACCAGTTGTGCTACCAGGACGCGCTAGTTATCTCATTCAATTCCCTCTACACTAGCAAGAGCTTAACCCACGAGAAAGGCGAGAACAATAGCAATAATAAAAGTGCACCGGCCCGGATAGCAGGAGATCCAGATTCGATTCCTGGCTGGGACAGATAGATTTTTTAAAATTCTATTCCCTCTCAATAATTGTTTAAAATTTACGTGGGATAAAATAACACAACCAAATAAAACATTTATTATGAACTAGATTTTTTTTGTGTTTTTATATAAAATTTCATTGAATAGAAAGCTTGTACTGCTGGTACTCTTTATCCTCACGACTTGAGCGAATTACTTGTTACTTGTATTGTTTAGTACTAAACTGTTCCCGTTGTTTAGTTGGGAAAGATTCAGGTTCAGCTGAAGATTGCCTGTGAGGAAAGTCGGCCGAATTAGGTTCGGCAATGTTTCCCCCCTCGCCCCGAGACGGAAACCGCGCACTTAACACCGCCTTCCGGTCCCTTCCCCGACCGCGGGTTCAGGGACTGCACCTAACCCTCGGACCCGTCCTTGGCCTTTTGCAGCAATGCCACCCCTCACCCCCGCCCTTTTTATTTTTCCCTCAGTTTATGACTGCATTTACTGAGTCCACTCGAGTTTTATGTCCCGATCGTTAAGTCTGAAATAAGGGTGTTGGTAGTATTCAATAGACTACTAGGAAGCTACTGCAACACAGAAAAAATATAGTTCTGAGATGATTTTAGTTGGGGTTCGGTCAAGGTAGATCCAAAAAACACAAATTTAAAATATAGGTTTTATTTCAGATAAAGAGAGAGCTGATAAAACTTACTACTTAAAAATATGTTTGAAATTTTGCCAAGATTTTATTAGAAATTTTGACCACTTTTATAATAAAAAACAGGAATTCTGCAGTTGATGAATATTCGTATTTGAATATTCCAAATCATGTAATCCTCCCCACTTATAGAATACATCTTTTATTCCCAAGCAAATGTATTTTTAGCTTCCTAGCATTGATCTAAATATTGCTCCCGCTGCAGCGAAAAGAATAATTTTGTTAACCGAAATTAATATTCATGCATTAAAAAGTTATGTATACATTGATCAGATCTTTAGTTTTATATAATTCAATTTTCTTTAAATACAAATTTTTAAAACTGAAACTAAACTTTTTCCAACTCTCNAGGGCAATAAAAGGACAAAGGAAAAAAAGGGAAGGGTATTATTGGGAATAAGTGACTTTGGAACTGAGAAAAATGTTTTGACAGGTTTATTGAGACGGAGGGTTGTTGGTTTTTAAAATGTTAAAATTGTTAGAATAAGTTGATTTCTAACATTTTTAACATTTTAAAAATAATAATCCTTCATTAAAAAAAATACATTTTTTTAATTTTTGTTTTTTGGATCTACCTCGACCGAACCCCAACTAAAATCATCTGGTTTCTTTTTCATTTAATGAACAATGGTTCTCAGTTAGGGCTAGAAGTTCTCTAGTAGCACACCAGGAATCCTCAGGGTTGTAAAAAACAGAGGCACAGAAAGAAAAACCAACCGTACACTGTAAGCATTGGACCTGGCACCTACCTATAATACATATTAAATGTATTAATAAAATATAATGAAGAATTACAATATTATTGAAACTAAATCATCCATTGATGAAGTCTGTGATCTCTTCTCACAGGAGCGAATAGATTGCGTTCAGAGGATAGTTGTGAGCAATAAGAAGTTGAATAAGATGAAACTGAGAAGCCATTACAGCCACGGCTCGCTCCAAGAGTGAACGGAACATAAACTCACCGGTGGTCGGAGATCAAACCCTCCTTAAGCTGGGGTTAGCTTTAGTTAAAAGTTCACTGGGGTCGGTAATGCATGCAAATTGCACGCAACTCTTATCACCCATTGAATTACCCCTTACGTGGGCGCGCCGGCTTGCGTGCCAATTTCCGAGACTCCCTGAGCAATGTCACAAGAGCATTTCAATTCAGTTAGGCCACCCAAGCCATAAAAACAAATTTGAGCTAATAGGCAAGGCCGCATTAATATATATATATATATATATATATATAGAGAGAGAGAGAGAGAGAGAGAGAGTATATATAGAAAATGAGACACTTGCGGCAGCGATATATATTTATCAAGAATAGGTGGGATTTAGTGTGCAGTGCATACAAAAAGAAAAAATCATAAGGAGCAATATAATATATTGCAATATAATTTTTTTTTATACATCGCGCACCAACTACTGATGGTCATTAGCGCTATTATATATATTCACATACACGGAAATTTATTTAAAAAGCGGGAACCTATGACAAATAAAATTGCAATATTATACATTATAAGCCGACACAATACTACAAGTTTAAGAAAATGTGGCATGAATTTAATGCAAAAAGAACACAATTTAAAAAAATATAGAAAGAAAAAAAAAAGTATAACTTACCAATATTTAAGTAAATAGGAAAAGACCTTGATTAGTTAAAAATATTTTATTTGATTGTGATTTTTTTATCCCACGTAAATTTGAAACAATTAATGAGAGGGAATAGAATAAATAATCTATCTGTCTCAGCCAGGACTCGAACCTGGATCTCCTGCTATCCAGGCCGGTGCATTTACCAGTTATGCTGTACTATTTTATTCTATTCCCTTTCATTACTTGATTAGTTACTTTTGACGAGTAAGTTTCATGCATTCAAGAAGGCTTCTATAATCCTTATCAATAGGTGTTAGAGTTTCATTACATCTAGTACCATTATTGAGAAGGAGTACCATCGCAAGCCATCGAGAGATGGGGCTCTTCGCCTTGGCTTGTCGTGCGCAGATTCTCGTCAGCATGATTAATTCATAGCGGACCAGGTGAGAGAGGGACTGAAACTGACAGCAGGTTAAATAGAAAACTGATGAGTCTCTTCATTCTCGTATCCTTGCATGTACAGCTACAGCCAGTCATTTATAGTCTGTAATACGCGGAAGCCTAAGACTAAATACATTTTTTTATTATTTATAAATATTAAATTAGCTGTGGTGTATTATCCCACGTAAATTTTATACAATTAATGTAGGGGAATAGATAAAAAAAATATATCTGTCCCAGCCAGTACTCGAACCTGGATCTCCTATTCACACACTAGCGAGAGCCTAACCCACGAGAAAGACGAATACATCGTCTTATGCTCGAAGGAGCTGACATTGTCTAGACTCTCGACTCTCGTTATTTACTTTTTTTATTTTCATTCATAAATATTAATTTAGTTGTGGTACATTATCCCACATGAATTTTAAAATATTAATGCGAGGGAATAGAATAAAATTAAATAAAATGTATTAGTCTTTCTCGTAGGTTAGGCTCTCGCTGGTGTGTTGGGAATTTAATAAGTTTTCTAGTTCGTCCCGGTGGTGCAATGGAAGCTCACCGGCCCGGAAAGCAGGAGTTCCAGGTTCGAGTCCTGGCTGGGACAGATAGATTTTTTATTCCATTCCCTCGCATTAATTGTTTGTAAATACATTTTTATTTAATAATAATATCTAATGATATTGAAGAAGGAAGGACTGAATTAGTGTGCTACATAGTTTCTTAGTAGTGTCAGCTTTATTGTTTCCCAAAATGTCTAAATGGTCTGGTACTTAATGAATATCCACTCCTTGAAGTATTTATGAGATGCTCTGATCTTGGTAGTTTGATAGGATAGGATCAGGCTCTAGGGCGATAAACAACGCGGTTATTACGCCCACACTGTTGAATTCTGTTGAAAAAAAATTGATTGTTATCCTTGTTTTCCTTTCTTTTACAGTCATACATTTACAGTTTTACATATAGTTTATTTCAATAAACATATAGTTTATTTCTAAGCTCTCATTAGAGTCACTAAGTAAACTTAATGGGCAACATTGAATAAAATATGTATGATAGTTAAACTTTTTTTTTTTTTTTTTTTTTTGTTATTGATTATTTGGTGGTTATTTAATGAAAAATTTTTTTTTACTATTCCTTTTATCAGTTATAAGTGTTTTGTCATTATTACTATTTCATTATTGAGTTTTTCAATTAATGTTTTTTCTAAAGCTTGGCTTTTAATCATAAATTTAATTTTAATAGCCATGCTTTCAGCGCGGCCCCTAGCGATTAATTCTGAAATTAAATTTTTATTTATTCAGTTTTCGTAGAATTATTAATACCTTAACAATGACTTTGCTTTGTTTTCAATGTATCCGTAATTGTAACTTAATACTTTTCAAAACTATTTTGAACTTCTTTCTAAATAGTGAATCTGTTTAACCTAGTGTAATAGGTTTGGTAATGTTTATTTAATTTTTGCTTCTAAGATGGAACTTTGCTTCTAAGCTCTGTAGAAATAAGCTAAAATACTTCACTCTTATCCTGTACAAATACTTAAGTATAAAATGTTAATCCTGTTGGAGTGGATTATTGAACTAGTGGGCTATTAAAAATTAACTTTTAACGCATTATCTAATGGTCTCTAGTGATGTATAGAGATAGGGATGAGATCCAATTGTCATCGACAGACGTAGAACTTGTTTATATTTGTTTCAGAAATTTCTTGCGTAGGTAAATTAACAATAACCCTGAGTCACATACTTAACAATTACAGAGCAACCTGTTCTAAAACCAGTCCCTTCTAATTCTTAAGGTTATAAAGAAGATCAAGATTATTATAAAACTTGGCATGTCTTCAGATTTACAACTGAAGACAAGAGAGTTTACATATATTCACATTCTCAAAGCCACTGGTATTAACTGCCAGAAATAGCAAAGAATAGAAAAAAAACACACTCCCCCTCCCCACACAAAACTAACCAACTTCCTTCTAAATCATGAGTTCTTTTTTAATTCTCTTCGGTGAAAGGCGACTTGTGTCCCTAAAAATGTAAATCTTATCTCTAAATTCTATTTTTGTGAATTCCATACTAATACATAAATTATACACGAATTTTGTTTATCTTCCTGTACACTTATATTGATAACCATTGAGTCTTTCGCTATCATATAAATGTTATCAGTATTCTGACAACTACCTTCATGTTATTGACCATGCATCACACCTACAAATATAAGAATATTTATGCCTTACTGTTTCGAAATAACTTATTGAATATTCGCAGCATAAAAAAACTGTAGTTGGTCTGATTAGCTCTTAAGAGTTTTCTCCCCCTTCCCAAATGTATAGATCACCCCTAATTTATGATTTCGAATATTTATTCAAATTCGTTTGCAGAATTAAGCATTCCGTAGCTTTTACTTTTTGGCTTTCGCCGATTCCACATAATTGATTTTGTATTTATAAACAACAAATCCAAAGTCTCTTATTATCAGATTTAAGGGCGAGAAAAGGTGCTACAAATAAACTCTGATTTATGTCCATCTTCTTTTGTACGGACTTGAGCTGAGCTATCTAACCAATCATATTTCCTTCTTCATCATTATGAACTTACATCCCGAATGAAATGGGGACAAGACATATGTATGATATCACCAGCCGTTCTAAAACGTCATTTAGAGTACCCAAAGATCGTGCATAAACTTACAACATGCACTTTAATAACATTGTTATGACAAGCATTTTCTTCTGATTGTATCATAAGTTACCATAATAATTACAATAAATTACTCTTATTTAGTGGCAGAAATATGAATAGCTTAAGTAATATGATTAGGCGAAGTTCAAATGTATATGATTTTTCAAACTCTTGAATTAATTAATTTTTGGTTGAAATCGTATGTGAAAAGTGAGGGTTAAGGAATGTAGAAAATTTATAATAGAATATCTTCGTTTTAATTTGAGCTAAAAAAATTTCATAGAAAATTAGGTGTAAAAGAACATTTACATCCCCGGCCTACACTAAACTTTCCCATCTGTCTATAATGAAATATGTCAATTCTGCTCAGATTAAGCAGCTCATGTGTGAATGAATTTCATAAAATAACGTTATTAAAGTCGTAGATCAGGTTTTTTATTCCAATACACTGAATAAATTATATTTGGTTGAAATCAGACGAGGGGAAGGGAGTGGTTTTACAGGAAGATCAAAATTAATTATATTGATATCATTTTGGCATTCAGCATTAGCATTATTGTATTTTAAAAATAATTTTTAGAACCTTATCGAATACGTTTTGAGCAATGTTCCTTGTAATAATGAATTACGCTCTCTTCGTCCATTATTATTAAGTTTAAAATTTCTGGTGACACTAGAGTATGAAATTAGCCGCCAATTTAACTTTGTTCTGATGGAATGATTCAACATAAATGATGAAAATATAATGTCTGGTGACACTAGAGTATGAAATTAGCTGCCAATTTAACTTTGTTCTAAAGGAATAATTCAACATAAATGATAAAAATTATAATGTCTGGTGACTCTAGAGAATGAAATTAGCCGCCAATTTAACTTTGTTCTGGTGGAATAATTCAACATGAATGATGGAAAGTGAGGGAACTTTTATCACTTATATTTTATTTTATATGTGAAATTTTTCTCTTCCGTCTATATTTTAACAATTTGTGATAAATACTTATATTTCCCAGAGGTCGTGGGCTCAACTAAAATCGGCTGAGGGTGGGTTGGTCGAGGAGATCACCTGTCGGCATTACAAGCTCTCTGGTCGCGGGCTTTCCTCACAATGGGCTGTTTGTCACCGAACTCGAACCTTGACTCCAGTCATTCGGGCCAACTCTGGGGGCCTACATACTTTCTCACAGCTGAGCCTTGACTACTTCCACCATTGCCTAATCAGTGGATCGGTGGAGGATATCAGAGGAGTCACGAAGGAGCAGCGTGCACTGAGCGGATTTCCCATGTTTCAGCAAGTTGCGGACAGAGAAAAAGTCATAATAATGACATTAAGACTAAATTAAACCCAATCGTTCAACAAACTTTTCCGGAATTTAGTCACTCATGAAACGATCCTTTCAAAAAGGAGGAAAAATACCGAATATGATAAGATGTTTTTTTTTTGTTAGGGTTCGGTCAAGGTAGATCCAATAAATACAACTTTAAAAAAATGAATTTTTTAAAACTATCTGCAAAATTTTCGACTTTCATTGTAAGCCATCTTCAGGGCTATCATGAAGACGAGAGGGGACGTCCTGTCTCTTGGTTCACATTTTCATGACTGTGTAACCCTGAAGATGGCTTACAATGTAAGCCGAAAATTTGGCAGATAGTTTTAAAAAATACATTTTTTTTAAAGTTGTATTTTTTGGATCTACCTTGACCGAACCCCCCCCCCCCCAAAAAAAAACAACATCTAATAATATCTACGGTCTCCATTTGAACAAATACCGAAAATGGTTTTTATATTTTGAAACAAAAAGCACCTCAATCCTCCTAATTTTATTTTAAAACATATTCGTAATAATATTAATATGTATAAAACTAAACATTAGAAAATCACATTTCACACATATGCCTTTATCGTTTTTTCAAAATTTTAGACAATTTTATCCACTTCCGTCTCCTTTTGCACATAATTTTCGATTCACAAAGCCAAAAATGGTCTTCGTTAAACTATATTTTATTGATAACGATTCTGTGAAGAATTGGCTAATATAAATCGAATATTATTTGATTTGATTGAAGTGAATCAGCTTCTGTTGAAAAATAATTTAAAAAAAAATACTCACACACATATATATATATANTATACCGAAGGCTGTTTCATGACAGGGCCTGAATGTAATTAATATAATTTCGATAGGTTTTTATTTTAAATTATTTATTCATTATTTGTAAATTTAGTATTATTTTTATATCTGTAAAATCGAATAAATATCTAGACACGCAAAAGTTAGAATATACACAAGAAATTCAGGAATTTGTCAAGAGATTCATCTAAATTCTTTCTGAATTCACCATAAACTCTTGGTATCGTATTTACCTCTAAAAATAATGTTTTTTCTTGTTTATAAATCTTATCCTTATCTTGTTAAATATAGTTATAGTTAGTTATACCTATGGTTAGTTATAGTTATACCTATGGGTTAGTTAGTTATAGCTATGTTAGTTATAGTTGTACCAATGGTTAGTTATAGTTATAGATACATATGGTAGTTATAGTTTACATGTTAGTTATAGTTATAGGTTTATTAGTTATACCTATGTTATAGTACTTGTTTATAAATCTCATCTACTGTTCTATTTTTATTATTTACATGATCTCAATGAAGTAATTAACCAAGAGTAGGTTATGGGCGCCGGTTACATTAGGGTTCCTAATGATTTGGAAAGTTTATGTACCATGCAAGTAAAGTGAGCTACGATGCATATAAATACACTAAGCTAACAAATTTACTAAGCTAAATACCTGAGTGATAGGCTTTATTTTAAGCTCTCCTTCTTTTAAGGAGTGAATTAAAATATTTGAAGAATAAAACAATTTTTTTTTTCTATGGGATGTTGGTTGACCGTTGGTGATCAGGAGGAGGAGATAGTCAGGGTTTAGTCAAAGGTTTATTATTAAATAAAACCATACTGGTTGACCAATTTGTTTTTATTTAAATAAACCTTTGAACAAGTCCCGACTATCTCCTTCTCATAAAATAATATTTGTGTAATGAATTTGAGACTGACTAATAAATATCCCTAAAATCTTCTTTTCCCTCGGTTATAAAGATTATTGGTGTAGATAAATTCAATATTGAATAAGATGAAATTTTATTCATCTCTATATTTATATTTGTTGGCCTAGAAGTCATTATAAGTATAACTCTGAATATCGCTATAGTTTGCTGGGCAGACCTCTAATCGTGCCTCGATAAGTCGGACATTATGTAAAAGAAGGAAGGAGAAAAAATAGGAGTAGAATTTGAAGCAGGGGGGAGGGGGCTTGCTCACGTTTCCAGGTCGAAAGTTAACTCGGTGAACCTGGGCTTGTGCAACTGTATCGCAGCCGGCGGTAGCATGCTCGACCTTCCGCTCTGGACCTTCCCGGGGGTCAGCTAGAACCTCATCCCTCTTTTAATTATTTAGGGGTGCCTTTAAGTTAAACTGAAATTCCAACTGAAATAAGTAGACTAGAAAAAAAAAGAAGAAAAGTTTATTTACATATTAATAGATTACTACGTCAATAGTCCAGAGTCAGTCAAGAAAGGAATGAAGAAAAATACAATCTTATTTGAAATACTAACAAGAATTAAAAAATGTCAATGTCTAACTACATTAAATTCTAAATAATTAAACGAAACAGAAAAAAAGATAGTACTGGAAAGTAAATTAAAATTGAATAAAATATAGCACTCCCCAGTAATATTAGTACCCTTTTTTTTTTTTTTTTTGCGGGGATTCGTTAGTCATTTAAATATGAATCAGTACATACTTATTGCAACCAGTGAGAACTAAACTGTTCCAGCCTTTTTATTCTTATTCTTAATCAATAACTCTTCTACCGTCCTGTCTATAGGCGACTCTTCAAGACTTCATTATTTTAAAGTTAGTTACTTTAAATGCAAAACATTTACATAGTGCTTCTGTGGTTTAACAACGAGCTAATGATGCCAATTATTTGATTTATCTAGTAACTAAATAACTGTCTAATTAATGCTAATTGATATTATTTAAATCAGCACTTACTTGTAAAATTTTCAATTAAATTTAACTGCATTTGTCTTACAACTTGTGTACTAACGTGAGAGCTTTGTTTATTTTAACTATTACGTTTCACAAAATTAATTTCAAAATATGTGAATTTTTAATTAAATATGACCACTCTCAATAATTAAAAAATTACCTTTTTTTTCACTTTATTATCAATTGGTCGGATAAATTCATTATCTGAACGACTGAGTAGTCAGTATCATATAAATAACGAATTGTTAATCGTCTATATTACTCATTATTATTTTGGCGTAGAAAAAATATTTGGTCTAATTAGTACTAACTGCAATTATAGTGTATTTTTAGCATATAAAGTTTTACGAAGAAATGCAAGAAATTAAGCAAGTAAGTAACTTAGTTTAAAAGACCATGAGGGTATCACCTTTAAAAATACGTAAACAAATTTCGGTGTTTGATCTTTTATCCAAAATTTATTAGTGGAGTAATTGAAGGACCGAGAAAGAAGAAAGGGCATTCAAGGGAAAAGAACAAGTTAAAAATTAACAATATTTTGATTATTACACAAAGACACACACACACACACACACACACACAGAGCATACTCCCACAAATTAATGTTAAAGAATTACAGAAAGAAAGAAGAAACATTTTCTTCAGATTTTGTCAGAGAGGTTTGACTATTTATATTAACTTATATTGTACAGTACAATATCCTGATAATTTAGTAATCTTCCTCGGATAATACGCATAAAAATAATAATTTTTAGGTATATACAAATATACACATACACACATATAGTGCGTGTGCTTATGTCTGATTTGTTTCTGATATACCGAAGGCTGTTTCATGACAGGGCCTGAATGTAATTAATATAATTTCGATAGGTTTTTATTTTAAATTATTTATTCATTATTTGTAAATTTAGTATTATTTTTATATCTGTAAAATCGAATAAATATCTAGACACGCAAAAGTTAGAATATACACAAGAAATTCAGGAATTTGTCAAGAGATTCATCTAAATTCTTTCTGAATTCACCATAAACTCTTGGTATCGTATTTACCTCTAAAAATAATGTTTTTTCTTGTTTATAAATCTTATCCTTATCTTGTTAAATATAGTTATAGTTAGTTATACCTATGGTTAGTTATAGTTATACCTATGGGTTAGTTAGTTATAGCTATGTTAGTTATAGTTGTACCAATGGTTAGTTATAGTTATAGATACATATGGTAGTTATAGTTTACATGTTAGTTATAGTTATAGGTTTATTAGTTATACCTATGTTATAGTACTTGTTTATAAATCTCATCTACTGTTCTATTTTTATTATTTACATGATCTCAATGAAGTAATTAACCAAGAGTAGGTTATGGGCGCCGGTTACATTAGGGTTCCTAATGATTTGGAAAGTTTATGTACCATGCAAGTAAAGTGAGCTACGATGCATATAAATACACTAAGCTAACAAATTTACTAAGCTAAATACCTGAGTGATAGGCTTTATTTTAAGCTCTCCTTCTTTTAAGGAGTGAATTAAAATATTTGAAGAATAAAACAATTTTTTTTTTCTATGGGATGTTGGTTGACCGTTGGTGATCAGGAGGAGGAGATAGTCAGGGTTTAGTCAAAGGTTTATTATTAAATAAAACCATACTGGTTGACCAATTTGTTTTTATTTAAATAAACCTTTGAACAAGTCCCGACTATCTCCTTCTCATAAAATAATATTTGTGTAATGAATTTGAGACTGACTAATAAATATCCCTAAAATCTTCTTTTCCCTCGGTTATAAAGATTATTGGTGTAGATAAATTCAATATTGAATAAGATGAAATTTTATTCATCTCTATATTTATATTTGTTGGCCTAGAAGTCATTATAAGTATAACTCTGAATATCGCTATAGTTTGCTGGGCAGACCTCTAATCGTGCCTCGATAAGTCGGACATTATGTAAAAGAAGGAAGGAGAAAAAATAGGAGTAGAATTTGAAGCAGGGGGGAGGGGGCTTGCTCACGTTTCCAGGTCGAAAGTTAACTCGGTGAACCTGGGCTTGTGCAACTGTATCGCAGCCGGCGGTAGCATGCTCGACCTTCCGCTCTGGACCTTCCCGGGGGTCAGCTAGAACCTCATCCCTCTTTTAATTATTTAGGGGTGCCTTTAAGTTAAACTGAAATTCCAACTGAAATAAGTAGACTAGAAAAAAAAAGAAGAAAAGTTTATTTACATATTAATAGATTACTACGTCAATAGTCCAGAGTCAGTCAAGAAAGGAATGAAGAAAAATACAATCTTATTTGAAATACTAACA
Source organism: Oncopeltus fasciatus (assembly GCA_000696205.2). Classification (NCBI taxonomy): domain Eukaryota; kingdom Metazoa; phylum Arthropoda; class Insecta; order Hemiptera; family Lygaeidae; genus Oncopeltus; species Oncopeltus fasciatus. The sequence continues at coordinate 365,190 of KZ807443.1, forward strand.
AGAATTAAAAAATGTCAATGTCTAACTACATTAAATTCTAAATAATTAAACGAAACAGAAAAAAAGATAGTACTGGAAAGTAAATTAAAATTGAATAAAATATAGCACTCCCCAGTAATATTAGTACCCTAAGTTCTGAATAATGTCCCAAGAAAAACTCATTGAATGAATTTAAAATAATTTAGAACTGAAAACCATCAATAAGGGACAAGACATAGACAGGTTATCCTTCTGCAACAAAAAAAGGTTTCTAAAAAATATTTAACCACTTTAATAATATGAATCAATTAACTAAACTACATATTTCTACCTACCTATGCTCACCTATCTTACTTACTTAAATCCTTCCTTTGATTTCTACAGTAGTACACTCACCACACATTCCAATTTACACACACACACACACACACACACACATGCACGCACGCACGCACGCTCAGGCACACGCACACGCTAACACTTAATTAAAAAAAACCAATTAAATACAGTTAACAGTTAAATTATATATATATATANTATATATATATATATATATATATATATATATATATATATATATATATATATATATATATATATATATATATATATATATATATATATATATATATATATATATATATATATATATATATATATATATATATATATATATATATATATATATATATATATATATATATATATAATGGAACACTCACGGCTGCGATATGTAGCAATGAAGAACAGGTGGGATAGAGAGTGCAGTGCACACACAAAAAAGAAAATATCACAAGGAGCGAAATTTTTCGGGGATCTCCCGCCCTTCGTCGGTGAGAAGTCTTATCACTGACGAAGGGCGAGAGATCCCCGAAAATTTCGCTCCTTGTGATATTTTCTTTTTTGTGTGTGCACTGCACTCTCTATCCCACCAGTTCTTCATTGATACATATCGCAGCCGTGAGTGTTCCATTATATATATATAATATGCAGATAACTACAAAAGTGAAGAGCACAAGTCCAAAGGTTCGGCAGAAATGAACTCCCTGCGAAGAGATACAGGAATGTCTAATAGGATTGTGACGGCTGTGAGCTGAGCCCTTCGGCGCTGTGAGAGCAGAGGTACGTGTTGCGCAGGTAGGCCTGTCGCAAGAGACCCTAAAGTTTTATTAATGAGAAATGAGTTGTGAAAACCCGGCCGGCGAGGACGTACTTTCACGGGGCTCTTGGCAGTGAGAGGCCACGCCCCGCTCTCGGTCACCACGCTCCCCATGTCCTTCTACCAAGGACCTTTTTTTTCTTTTTTTCTGTTCGACATCGACTTCTTCTTCTAGGGACTGCCGCGATTTCGACACGTACCTTAACTGCACGGGAGTTGCTGAAATGGTGAACGACTTTCTGCTAGAGGATTACTAGCGGATCCGTTACACATTCCGCTTTTTTCTGATTTATTTTTTCGTAATTTTTCCATTACTACACGCCGTAGGAATTCCAACAAACTCTGTATCAAGTCTTTATGCTTCTATATACACCAGCCATAGGCAATTAATAATATACTGGCCAATTATCAGGGGAATAAATCCTAAATGCGTGTTTCATATGTTTTATTTAAATTTGATTGTGTCATTTGGATAATTTATAGAATTATAAATATAACAAATTTATTTTTGAAGTGATTTGAATGGAACTTGATGATTTTTTAAGACGCTGTGAAAAGTGAGAAGTGTTCAATACTTTATTATACTTGTATCGTCGAATTTTAATATGTTTATTTTAACATATCTCTGCAATTCAAACATTTTTAAAACATTTCTAGTACTTCAACTCATTAAAATTGATAGTTAAATGTAAATTTTATCTCTTTACTTTTTCACGAAAAACCCTATCCTAATTCATTGAGATAAATACCAAAAAAAAAAAATTCTAAAAAAGTTTTCATAAAATAATTGAATATTCATAGTTTTCATGTTTTAGGCCACGTTTTTGGTCAAAAATACGGTAATTATTAAGTAACTTAAGGTAAATAAAATTAAGAATAAAAGATACTACATAATTTATGAGTTCCAAAGTTTTAGAAACACACACAAAAAAAAAATAATAAAAAAAACCAATTAATGAGATTTCTTGAAAGTTTCGAGAGTTGACATTTTTTCTGGAGAATTATCAATAAAATCACTCTTTAAGGCCTTCAAAGTAAGCGTCCTACAAATCGATCCCAGACTATAAAAATTTACAAACCCAGTTAATTAGGAGCTATTTTGCACATTGAGGCAAATAGTTATTAAATGTTTTTTTAGAGAACCCCTAAAACTTTTGCCAAATATCTCAACATTCTAGGTCGTTTCAACTTCAAAATACTACGGTTATTGAGATAGTAAGTAGGATTTCGATGCTAAATATATAAATTAATTTTTTCTGAGGTCGAACGTAAAAATAAGGTTTATTAATGGGCTTTACAACAAATAGCTTTACTCGAAATGTTTTAAATTTTTTATAAAAAAGGCTTCTTTAGTCTCATTATTGAAGTTTTATTACTCTATTTTAAGTTATAAATCGATCTTATAATATTTTTCTATTGAAAAATTTTAAAGGAATTAAATCAAATGTTTTCTTAACTTCTGTAGTGGTTCCCCAAACTTAGCACCCATGTTAGATTCCCATAAAGTATTGTCAAGATAATTTTTGGAATGGTGTTTCAAAAATATATTATGTTAGTTCTTTGGTTTCTACCTGTTTTCGAGCTGAGTATAACTTTCTAAGCCACATCTACATTTGTGAATATTTATATAATACATTTTAACAGCCAATACGAAAAAGGTTTAGGTGACGGATCGTCGAATTACGTTGGGCCCAAATATTTGTAGTACAGACTGCTAGAATTCTCGCTAGGATTGAATTTTCTGTAATAAGACGCGCTAAGTAAGTTTTATTACTATTACCTACATAAATGTCTAGCCAGCTCACATGGATAATTACTGCAGCATATATTCTTCAAACTCCAAACTCATCCTAATTAAAAATAAAACTTTAGAATATCTTTATGAGTAATAGATTAACAAAAATAACTTTACAAGATAACAGTCTTAATGTCAGATAAGGTAACTGATTGGTCGTCGTTGTAATGTCTGTAAAGAACGCGACAAACTTTGGAAACCCATGCAAAGAAAATTTGATGCTTAGAAAGCAACATATTTTGATACATTCTATGTAATAGAGTAATGTGAGCTTGCCCAATCACCTCCTGTAGTGCTTTGTGCTTGGCCAGACCTCAGAGATCTATATTTGCCGGCTCCATGCTCATACACGATCAGGTAGCTTTTCCAAAAATAGATTAATCGGTCCTCCTCCTAATTAGCGGGTAATTACGGAGGGCCTGTGGTTTTCTGTAGGGGTTTACTCCCTTAGATGAGTTCGTCACCTATAGAGTCGGTCCTGGGGGTCTTCGACATTTTTACAATTCAGGATGACGCCAGAAGAAAGCACACTAACCTCCCGCTGGTACAGTAGCGCCACGACCATTGCTCAGCCTGGTAGGCAACTTTGGAACTAATAAATCTGAAAAAGGACATCGGGAGGTGGGAGGAAAGGATTCGAACCCTCCCTATACGAGTCACGCACGCTAAGCACTGAACGACGGACAAATATGTATATATATATTCAGGTTTTTTATTCCAATACACTGAATAAATTATATTTNATATATATATAATATTTACATATATTCTGTTCCTTCTAATGTAGGAACAGTCAAGATCCGTGGTAATTTTCAAGCGTCGCGAAATGTTACGAACGGAAATCTGCTAAAAGAAGAGCTTGCTTTCTAACGAAAAACATTTTCAGAAGATGTTTCTGGAAACAGTTTTAAAAAAAAAATATTTTATGTGAGCTGTCTAATCTGCGCTAGCCACTTTTTTTTGCGAAACGACACCTTAGTTTCTTTTCTGAAGGTGTTGGCTAAAATAATAAAGTTCTGGATAAATAAAGGTTATTAAGAGTCAGGCCAATCACGAACACTTGTTAAGTGAATATCTCTCCTTCAAGGAGAAGCAGCCGTTTCCGAGTGATTGATGCATGCGTATGAGGTGAGTCAGGGCGAGAGCGGACGTGTCCGAGAAGGGTGGTGACGCAACGGATCTACTAACCCTCGCCGGACTGCGGTCTACTTGATAAGGGTTTCACAACCCCCTCTCGGCTGAAGTCTTCATGCATCTCGTTTGCCACTGATACAGGCAGGCTTACATTTCCTTTCGGTTGGCCAACAAAACTGGCGTACGGGGGGGTCAGATGTTTCCTGGGCTACTACATTCTGGTACCATGCATGACCAGGTGACATTTATCCGTCACCCGAAAGTACCATAATCCAAGTATATTTCTCATGGATGGACATAAATGAAAGTATATAATATATATATATATTACAAGAGAG
>KZ807443.1:382615-400456 GCA_000696205.2 Oncopeltus fasciatus
ATTCATAATAATTACTATTTTAATTACTATAATTTTTAAATTGTTAAAAAATTTGTAGTGAAAAAAATTTGCCGCTTCTCCAAAGTAATAAATTTCCACAGAATTTACTTTCCGTCAGATGATTTTGCCAATTTTACCAGTTGCCAATGATTGCCAACATTTAATAATTTTACCAACCGTTAGTTCAATTTAGCAGAAATAGCAGGGTATTAGAATTTAATCATTAGAAAGTGAAAGGGATGGAAGATTTAAATTGATTTAAGAATCCATTTACCCCCCACCCTCTCTGTTATTGTGCAATAGAGTACTTCGTATAACCCCCTCCCCTTCAACGTGGGTATATATGCGGTACACAGCTTCTTCTGCATCAGTTCCCTCCAGTCTCTCTTACAATCAACATCTAGACATGACTTTTAAGGTTAGTGGATGTATTATAAATGGAGATATTTCCTCCATTTGGGGACTCTTGATAAATATATTCTTATTTTGGGGAAGAAGGGGTTCACATTACCTTAAAATAAAACCAAATTAACCTATTATAACAAAATTCAAAAGGCATTTAAAATATTGGGCTGTATTTTCCATTGCCGAAGAAGACGGAAACAACCATAAAACATAAAAACATGCATTAACCTTCATATTTTTATGGTAGGAAAACCATCAAAGTATTGTTCATTCAAAATATTAAATATTTGATATTAGAAATAAAAGTATAATTATGTTCTGTATTTTACTGTTTTGACATCTCAAATAAGCAATGCTCGTAAAATTAAATTTTAAAAATTTCAGTTGAGGATAATTAGTTATTCCAGTATTCAAAGTATTACATTAGTTATTTCAAACCCTTTTGGCACTAGAAAATACCCCTTTTATTTATGGTATAAATTAAATAAATGGGGATCAAGGGACTCCCATAAGATCTTATCCATTTCATCATCATCCCATAAGATCTTATCATTTCACGTTTAAATGTGTTTTGCTACGGTAATCATCTCAGTTCCTGTCATCTGAGATGTCTTTTTGGGCCTACTTAGTTTTCTGATTTTTATTTATCCTAAATTTTAAAGTATTTGTCTACCTCTTCAAATGGCTCAATAAACCGAGAGAATGAACTCTTCTATTCATTGAATGAAATAATATTTGGGAGAAAATTCACTTCGGCAATCAGCTGTACACAATAGCATGCACTTTGTTGCTGATTGGAAAGGGTTGACGATCTGGAGTCAATGGTCAGAAGGGAAGGTCGGGATCCTACCACAATACCAAGAGGCATTGGTTCCAGCTCGGACTGGTATGACGAGGGACAAAGCTACTTTTGTTCGCTACTGATGGCACCTCTTTGTTTTCTTCCAGTTCGTCCTCTTCTCCGCCCTCGTGGCCGCCGCCAGTGCAGGAGTGGTCCCCGCCTACGGAGGACACGCTTATGCCGCCGCCCCCCTGGCCTACGCCGCCGCCCCAGCCTACGCCGCCGCCCCCGCCTACGCCGCCGCCCCCGCTTACGCCAAGGCTGCCGTTGTAGATGAGTACGACCCACATCCACAGTACTCCTTCGCCTACGACATCCAGGACGCTCACACCGGCGACTTCAAGACCCAGCACGAAACCCGTGACGGAGATGTCGTCCACGGCTCCTACTCTCTCGTCGAGCCCGATGGCTCCAAGAGGACCGTCGAGTACACCGCTGACCCACACAACGGCTTCAACGCTGTCGTCCACAAGGAAGCCGGCGCTCACCCAGCTCCCGCCAAGATCCTGGCACCAGTAGCCAAAGTGGCTGCTCCCATCGCCTACGCTTCACCCATCGCCCACGCTGCCTACGCTGCACCCCTTGCCCATGCTGCCTACGCTGCACCCCTCGCTCATGCAGGATACGCCGCTCCCGCCTATAGTTACCATCATTAAGTCTGCCAAAGCTACTGCTCATTTTGTACGTTTTGTAATTATTTAAGAACTTTTTATACAATAAAAAAATTTAAAAATTATATCATGGTTTCAATTAAGCCCAAAATTCCCATACTTAACGAAATTAATATTTTAGACTATATGTTGCTATTTTTAGCTAGTGAATTCATTTTAAAAAAAATCATTTTGAGGATTTGATCCAGGGGATAAAATATAATTTAAAAAAATTAGGAAACCGTTTTTACCTAAATATATTGATACACAAAAAATGCATAAGGGTTATATTTTAATGGAAGCTATGGCTGTTGTTACAGCTCCTCTATTACAAGAACAAATTGCCTTGCTTTCAGATGTGCCATTTCAATTTCTTCCCCTCTCCTGAAATCATCTCTGACTAGTACACATATACTCACTCATAAATCACATTATGGTTGCCAGGAGATGGGAAGCAACACAGAAGGAGCGAAAGCCTATATGAATTCCCGCAAATTCAAACAATTTTCCGATGAATTATTCAATATGGAGATTTAACGATCCTCAGATTACATAGATATGTTATTTCTTAGTCAACGACCTAACAGCATAAATAAGGTAAGTGCAAAATATCATACGAGTGGCCTGTAGCCCTCGTCTAGGATAGACAGAGATGTTCCCTGTATTTATCAGTAAATAATCTACTAAAATATATATTTAAAAAAAATACATCTTCTTCATTTATTGATTCTATATTTTAAAATAGTAAATTACAAATTTTATTTATTTATTTTAAGTTCACCTAACAATCCAGCACATCATAAAGGTTTGCCCAGTTTATCAGAATTACTTCACTAGGGAAGGCATTGGAAGAAATATGGCGGAGTGCCTTGGGAACAACCCCTCTTCAGTGGATGGGCTGTTAAACTTTCTTAAAAAAGCAGGTATAGCCTGGAAAATATAAATTAAAGAATGAGATATTATTTATTATTTTAGTTAATAATAATTTATTTATTATAATTTATTAAATATATAATAATAATACTTAAATAAAAAAAATCTATTAATTTAGGTTGTTATAGTGGTCGAAATAATCCTGATTCCTGTCTTTTATTAACTAATTTATAGTAAACATATTTAAGGGTATTTATAGGGCGTAATAAACTAGAAATTGATTGCCCTTCAATGATCTACTACTACTACTACTACTACTATCCATGTTGAATTTGAACATTTTTGTTTCTCTACTTTATATCTTTCTTTACACATGCAACATGATCGTTAATTTTGATGTGCTATAAGCACAAAATAAAAATGAATTTTTTCAAATAGAAAAATATTTTGAACTATGATGATAATTGTGGTAAAGTAATCCCACATTTCATTATTTAATTGAATCGTACAGGGAGCTAGAAAAAAAAATCTTACTAACTCAGAATTTCAGGTAGTGATCCTTTGCCAAACGAGAGTCAAGGTAATGGCTAGCAATGTTAGCTCCTCCAAGTAAAAGACGATTTATTAGTCATATTTGGCGGTTAGACTCGTAGTGAGGTACGGGGAGCATAAATTTATCTCTCTCGGTTGTGCAGTTGGTGGTATGCCCGTCCGGCAAGTGGGAGACCCGATTTTAATTCCCAGCTGAGGTAGAATGAATTTTTCTAGCTCCCTGTACTATTTAAATAGAAAAATATTTTGTTTTCCATCATGCCTTACTAGTAAGTAATTGAGATAAATAATGTATTTTTAAAAATTAATATAATAATTACTTTTTTTACTAATTTTTTTCTTCTTCTTCTTTTTTTTTTATTTATTTTTTATTTAAGTGTTAGCCTTCCATTCAACCACTTAGGGTCATGGAGGAAGGGGCTATCTACAGGTTGTCACCCCATTTTAAACACCCATGGCTCAGGACAAGCTTCTATATTATCTGAACCCGCGGCGTCAGGATTGTGAGACCCGTCCGGATCCCCTGAGCTAGCCTGGCGCCCCAATTTTTTCTTCTTCTTTATTTTCTTATTACTAGTGGTTTGAGATATTAAGACTCAATTTAACAACAATTAATGAGAGGGAATAGAATAAAAAAATCTATCTGTCCCAGCCAGGAATCGAATCTGGATCTCCTGCTATCCGTGCCGGTGCACTTACCAGTTATGCTACCAGGACGCGCTAGATATCTCATTAAATTCCCTCTACACTAGCGAGAGCCTAACCCACGAGAAAGACGAGAAGCTCTCGCTAGTGTAGAGGGAATTTAATGAGATATCTAGCGCGTGCTGGTAGCATAACTGGTAAGTACACCGGCCCGGATAGCAGGAGATCCAGGTTCGAATCCTGGCTGGGACAGATAGATTTTTTTATTCTATTCCCTCTCATAGATTGTTTAAAATTTACGTGGGATAAAAAACCACAACCAAATAAAATATTTATAATTTAACAACTGATTACTATGTTGTAATACTGCCAAGTGAAAATCATATTTGTAAAATAAATTACAATTTAATTTTTTTATTAAGTTTGATTTATAGAAAAAATAATGAGTTTTTCCTTGGCCAAGAATTTTAAGTTTATTAAAACAGACACTTCCTAAGATAACGAATAGAATAGACCAATAAAGCCAGTGGTCTGAGAGAGTTCACCTCGACCAACTTAGAGCATTGACGATGAGGCATTAACCTTGAAAGTGCTCTGCGTTGAAAATATATGTACGTACTGTGGAGGTTACTGACTACTTCTCAATTATTTCACCCACCCTTTGAATCTATTAGGTCCCAAATATTCTAACAAACTTCTTTCTTTAGTAGTTTAATTGAATTCAAAACGAAGAATGGGCTTTTGATTAATGGTTTAGGCGTAGAATGGTTAACCTTCTCAGATTGCATGGTAGTGGAAATGTCTATTATACCCAACGTCCTTTTTCGTGCGATTCTCTTCTTTTTGCTGACAGAAATAATGAAATAGTAAAAGGGTAAACATTTAATAAACGAGGCAGTGTTCTTTTTCTTCTTTGACAGTTCGGCATTCTTCACAGGGCTCTGAAAAGGCTGTTTTCGAAATAAATTCCTTCTTTGTCAATTCACTAGCTTTTTCAATCAAACTGATGTGACATAGAGCATGTTTTGAAGTTTTTTTTTTTATTATTTAACTGTTAACATAGTTCAATACGTTTTTGTATGTATTAGGTACAGATAAGGTATAGATAATGTCTTGAACATGATTAATATGGTAATGAGTAAATTGTACCTTCTACTTTTGTGGGATTCGGAATTTTCTGCCGGTTTAGCAGCAATAATTTTTCGACAAGGATGTGTTTTTTCCCTTCTGATTCACTGCATACTTTAATACTTTTGTTTAAAGATAATAATACGATTTTTTAGACAGTAGAATACGTAAATATTATCAGCAGTTCTTTAGCTTTTCTTAGCTGAATTTAATTTTTGAATATTTTCAAACCAGACAGTGACAGTGAACGCATGTATTCGGCCAGAAGATGGAGAATGTCCGAAAGCGCTCGCCAACAGAAGATGGTTTGCAGAAACCAATGAAGACGGATAATAGAAGGTATGATAGTTCTATGTTCATTGGTGGTGGAAATAACCTTTTAGATTTTCAAATTTGCTCAAATATAAGAGTTATGTGTGGGGATTTCGAAAGATACCTGGGTTAAAGAAGCGAAGTCGTTGACGATCTCTGAGGCCATGAACCTACTGGAAACCCAGAGTTGACATTACGCCGATGGGACACGACTAGCGCGCAGTCACGACTCGAATCCTTGTTTCTCCCTATCTACCCCCTTCCACTGATCGCCCTCTTGTTAGGAGGATTGGTATGGGATTGGTGGTCGCCGCGGCTCAAGGGTCCACAGTCTTCCGGGCTTCAAGGCTCATTTGGGGAATGCATAAGGCATCAAGGAGCTATGTGCTCGACCCCGAATGCACTCACCTACTCAAATTCGAATGATTTAATTTTTGAGACAGGTAGGAACGGAAAAAAGTTTATGCTCTATGCCATTTTTATTGGGAATGGCTGAACCGAGGTTGATGAAGTTTGTTTTTCTTAGTCGGCCTGGCGCATAAATTATCGTTTCTTCATCCAATAATAGTTTATCGGAATCGATTAATAATTGGATTTTAGAACTATTTTTAATGATAACTATGTTACACCTATATTCCTGGCGTTTGTACAGTTGCTTTTACGAATACACTGGTATCTTCTTTCTCGTTCTCATAATTTTCTTTGAATCACTCTCTTTTGTACCTTAAATAAATGTTTTGACTACCCTTGAATTTAAATATTTTATTCATGATAAGATACACACACACACTGACACACGCGCACACACACACACACACAAATATATATATATATATATATATATATATATGTATATAAATATTTTTTATTAGAACACATTAAGAGTTTTGATTTTTAAACAATCAAACCGGATTGGGAGGGAGGGAGTAATTTTCGCCCTCTCCTGAAATAGCTTTGAAATTTTCTGGGTGGACAGAAAATGAATGAAAGAGAGAAAATAAGAAGTCAAAAGGCCGGGGATTACATTACATTGGCGTCACGAAATAGATTACAGTTTCAACATCGCCTTTTCTCCCGATTGCTCAGTTACCAATTAAAGAGTCCGTCACACAGGAGCTGCGTAAATTAGGCTTACTTCCCATGTTAGAATATGGAAATTTTTTTTAGCAAATATTTTTTAGTTAATTTCTATCTCTAATAATATTAAAATATATCAAATTAAAAATGTAAGTCGAAACGATGATGTTAGAAATATATCTTTTGAGACAGGTTTTATTTTCTTTTTTACTGATTTCTTGCTACTATCAGGTAGCTTACATTCTTTTAATTAAATCGATTAGCATTTATAGCCACTTTAGTTTTGTTAATTTTATTATTCAGCCTGATTTTATATAAACTAGATTAAAAGGGGAAAATTATAACGAGGAAGAAGAAGGCGTTTAGTGTTTAAAGGACGACCAATGAGAATAATATTCAATAATTTTATAACTATTATTTGTTTTTGTGGTATATAATCTCACGTAAATTTTAACAATTTTTAGTGCAAGGGAACAGAATAAAAAATCTAACTGTCCCAGCCAGGAAGCGAACCTGGATCTCCTGCTATCCGGGCCGGTGCATTTACCGACTATGCTACCGGTACCAGTCTGATAAGTTATTAAATTCCCCGCACTAGTGTCGAGAGTCTAACCTCCCAGGCAGACGAATATATCGTCTTATGCTCGGAGGTGCTGACATTGTCAAGCTGTTTAAATGACTCTCGTTATTTGCTTTTTTTAAATTTTAATTTTATAAATATTTTTTTGTGGTATATAATCCCACGTAAATTTTAACTATTTTTAGTGCAAGGGAACAGAATAAAAAATGTAACTGTTCCAGCCAGGACATGACTGTCCTGGCTGGGACAGTTAGATTTTTTATTATGTTACCTTGCACTAAAAATTGTTAATATTCAATAATTTTTTTTAATTGAATGTTTATAGAACATAATAGGAAAGGGTTTTTCTAATGTCAATGTTTTAAAATATTTTTATGAAAAATTTATATTAAAGATGTACTTAAATGGTGTAACTTTTATCAGTACCGCGTTATCAGAAAGAAGGTAAACAAACACAGGCCTGGGGGGGGGGGGGGTGCGGCAGCTACAGATGTGGGCGGTAGATCCGCAGGACAATGGCGAAGTTACGCCAGGCTCCACGGAGTGCAGCGCATGTCGCAAGAGTCTCTCGTTAGTGGTTCTCGTGAGACTCGAGACTGTAGCAGTCTCCCTCACCGGGCTACGGACAGGACGCATTCCGTCCCCGGATGCACCCGATTCAACTGCACTGGCTACAGATGACCAGGAGGGGAAAAAATGTCACACGACGACGATATGGCACTGAAAATGTTGTTCATAAGACATGTCAACAGTCCGAATGAATTCTTACGAATAGGTTATTTTAGCAATTGCTAAAGAAAATCAGGAGCTTTAGAATTGTGTGCAATTTAATTTGACATACTCACTGCATATTTTGTCTTTTAAAATCAACATGACAACTTTATAGTGTCCATGATGAGATCCAAAAAATCCACAACACTTGGACAACCAAGTATTCCGATTTCAGTTAGATTCCTTAATTTTTATCTACGAAAAATGTTTTAAGAGATTTAAAATAATGATTTTGGCGAAATTAGCCAATCATTTTGACTGCACGAGATCTATTTTAAAGTTACAAGCCATATATTGCTGAATTTTTATTAGCATTTTAAAAACAAATGCCATACTTTCAGTAGATTAATTCAATATATATATTCAGACCAAAGTTTACATTCTCTTTGTTATCCTTGACTTATGGACATTAAAAATTTTTTCTTAAATGCTTCAAAGTAACATTTATTAAAATAATCAATTTTTATTGACATTTTTATCAATTATTAATAGCTGTAAAGGTGACAAGAAAAGCGTTTCATTCAATAAAACCTTAATAAAAGAATAATGAATGTTAAGTTTATTTCCTTAATCCTTCTTTAAAATTTATAATTGCTAGACAAGTTTGTAATATATAATATGTACATACATGTACATTAAAAACTATATTATTTAAGATAATTGCAATATTTATCTAATTCAGTTGTTTCCTCATTGCCTATTACCTCTTCTAAAACTTTAGGTGATATTAAAATATTATATTNGTTTTGGGCATTAAAAATTAAAGATATAATTTTTATAGAAATTTTTAACCTTCAAATATGTTAAAGTAGCTTTCTCTTCAGTATTAAAAAAAAAATCCATCAAAACATATTCTTCATTCGCGCGTTAGAGGTTTATGAGTTTTATCTTCATTTTGTAATAACCACTAAATAAAAAACAATTTTTTTGAAAATAAAATTGTTCTTCGAAATTTTTATAAAGGTCGTTCAAACCAGTCATATTTATGATTTATGATTTTGATAGTGTGATTTGTGGTTCTTGATTGGTTTTTCTAGCTTCTGTAAAGATTTTCCAAAGTGGAAATAATTTAAAAGTTACCATTTTATTATTAATATTAATAATAATATTCACGTAGCTACCAGTACGAGACTTTTGAAGATTTTCATCGGATATTGACCAATCGAACATTGAAAAAGCTACAAATATGGTCTGTAATATACGTACACGCACACGCGTGCGTAAACACACACACACACACGTTTGTACAGACTCTAGCTTTCGCTTCTTTTTCTTCTAGGTCTAGGAGGAGGTGGAGGGGGTTTCGAGAGGGGAACAAAAATAAAAATATTTAACATTCCGAAATATTTTTGTTAATATTGTTGCTATGGAAAATATAAACAATACTTCTATACTTTCCTTGCTGGAAAACGGCTATAAATTTGGGTTGAATGAATCTCCACCAATACTAATGCAAAACCAACGTATTGGCGTTAATGACTACTATGGTAGACACGCCAAGAGAGGGAAAAAACCCCTCAAAAAACGTAATTTGGTACAGAATACCCTTAGGAGACAATTCGCCTAGCGTATAAGGTTCAGCAGACAAATATATTGACCGACTATAAACTATTTTCCCCCCAGACAGAATTATTTTATTTCGAGAAGTCGAGGGAATCAAACTCAAGAAAAACCACCAAATTACTAGTCATATCAGCAAACACATCCCAGACGTAAAGATTAACTTCCAGTTCCCATTTGTACTTCATCTAGAGGCCCACGACATAATTTCATTACCAGACCAGAAAATACCAATGATAAAGATTACCTACCAACAACAAAAACAAATCCTAAAACAACAAAAACAGAATATGCAATTCTAAGTACAAAATTTTGTTGATGACACCAGCCTCTACCCAGTGGGTATAATGAAGTTACATTATATAATACACCTAAACCCACACTTCAAAATGTCTAAACCCTTGTAGCTTTTTTTTTGTTAACATAAATAAAACAAAAAATATCAGAAGCAAATTAATCAGAGATCTCTTTGAGATTTGCTCAAGGAAAATATAATGAACATTACAGCACCTCCATTATTTTTAAAAATTTATTTAGCTTTAATAATTCTTGGCATAAATACCATCTATTTTACTTCTATAATTGTTTTGGGATATTCCTAGGTATAAAAAACTAAAAATTAATGCAGTTGATTTTTTTAAACAACAAAACTATGAACTCTAACAAAAACTATCGATTTTTAATTTCACAAAATACTGGAAGATATACAGATGCTAATTACAAAAATATAATTATATATAGATAAGGTTACTAGATAAAATATTAAAACCTCCTACGTCTGAAACTGATCAAAAAATTAATTTTATTTATATTAGTTGATTATCTTCATTTTATAGTTGCTATAATCTAGTGCACATAGGGGGTTATCTAACCTGAAAAAAGAGGTCTTTCAGTATCTAGACATTTTTGTTAATTTTTTATGGAATGTCTATTTGACATTCTTTGAATCTGGAAGGATAGGTAAAGCCTAAAGTATTGAGTGTCTAGGTAGAGGAGAATCTATGTTAAATAATTGTACACTACTTAACTACTTTATTGAGATGTAGTTATTCCTCATGTGATGGGGAACAATAAAAAAGATAAGCATATAATTTAAATTCGGAACTTAATTCACTTGAATAAAAAAATGTGTTGACATTGTTTCAAAAAACATATTCTGTATGGTTACCTGAGGAAAAGCAAGTTAGGCAATCTGCAGAACTTCAAAGTATTACAGGAAAAAAAACTAATATCTAATACAGATTCTACATGATTCTGTTTTAATTGCACAAATTTGTTGTTCATGTTATTTTTTATTTAACCAAACATTATTTTATAAATGATTCAAAAGTTTTAGATGCAAAGTGATTATCGAATTGTATACGTGCACATTGTATACACAAGTATTCTGTTATATGTGTGTGGTACAAACTAAAAATTAATAACTGATTGAAGGGTAAAAGAAAATACAAACAAGTTAAACTCATTTAACAAGGTTTGAATTGTTTATAGTCGATTATTCATTCTATGAGATAATTTACACTTTCATGGATAAGCTATACAAATTGTATGTTATTGATTATAATATTTTAGTGATCGTTTTTAAGACGAAATTTTGTTGAGAAAAATACTTGAAGAAAGTAAGTTTCACACAAGAAATTTTTAATTGCACAATTATATATGTGTAGAGAGAGAGAGAGAGAGAAAGAGAGGGGGGGGGAGAGTTATGAAAAATAATAAGTTTAAAATGTAAATTGCTGGCATTTATATTCTCTAATATTTTTATTATACATGAATATAATTAGATAATTGTTTAGGAATTGATATTTGACTTTCACATTCTTAGGTAAAATAACTTTTTTTTTTTTAATTGAGTGAGTATGTAGAGATATACAGGCAGGCAAAATTAAACAATCATGAATATTTTGTTATTATCAATGGTTTTGCAAAAATGTATTAACATAAGACTTGCTTTTTACGTTTATAAAACGTTAAAAGCAATCCCATAAAATTTTGGATTACTCTTAAATCCCAAATTTTCTTTTTTAAATATTCTATACCAGCGAAATAATTATTTCTGAGGTATGTTAGTAATTTATTGTGGGCCATAATATTACAAATATTACTCAAGATATTATATTTAAATATACAAAAGGCATAATATATAATGAATAACAAAGCATTTGTAAGAGAAAATATTTTTACCCTGAAATAACAATAATGATTTAATAAGAGTAGACAAAAGTTTTGAATACGAAATAAAGAAATTTAAAAAGTTTCTCATTTCAGCACCTCAAATTTATTGTATCATGCTCTGTTCAGTTTTATTGTAAAATCTGTTTAATATTTTTTAAAAATAAATGTAGAGGGTGGAAGACAAACATTAGTTATTTTATTAGTATTTCTGAATAATCGAATAAAAAAAAGTAAAATATCAAATTTAGAGAAGGATTTAATTTCAATTTTTGTGACTTTTATAATAGTTTAGTTCTGAGGAATATAAACTAAATGTACCTCCAATGTACATGTGATTTAAGACAATAATTACTAGAAGGAGTCACAATATAATTATTTACTTATGCTGAATAGTTACAACAAGGTAGTATTAACGCATACTAAAAGAAGACAACGTACCTTGTATGGAAGTAAATATTTTATTTGGTTGTGGTTTTTTATCCCACGTAAATTTTAAACAATGAGAGGGAATAGAATAAAAAAATCTATCTGTCCCAGCCAGGAATCGAACCTGGATCTCCGGGACAGATAGATTTTTTATTCTGTTCCCTCTCATTAATTGCATGTATGGAAGAATTGTGAACTGTTGAATGCAGGCATAACAGTACACTTGGATTGTAGTCAGTAGCTTGATTTAAGTGAGTTCAATCGGACAGGACTTCTTCTTTGCATCTAGAAGGGTCTAGAGTTGTAGTGAGAGAGTAAGAGGGAGGTAAGGCAGGGAAGAGAAAGAGTGAGAGAGGATTCTCCCTTAGTTGTTGACGCAGCTAGGATGACGAGCAGTCCGAAGTCCGTGACCAGTCAGGAGTCACTTGTCTCTTGCCGGTCATTACAAAGAAGCAGACCGAAAAAAAAACAACACCTTCAGCCCTCTGTACTTTCTCAGGCCCCACGTGGACCTCGCCCTTGGCCGCACGACCTTTGCCTAACCCCGCACTTCTTCATTCCCCCTACAGCTTTTGAATTACCCTTATCTTCTTTCACTCTGCCTCTTTTTACAGGACATGTTCTGCTCTTTGCGTAACTAATTAACCGAATAACATTATATTATACCTTATTTATAAAATTTTTTTATTAGTATTTCTTTACATCCGCCAATCAGATCAGCACAGAATCATATCAGCCCAATCAGCAAATTATCACCAACCTATCAACCTATCACCAGCAGCACATAATGGAAGTACACACACATTAGCACATTATTTCCTGGGAAGTTCGCTAGTTTACTTCTTTCGGAAAGGCATATGTGGAAGATTTAATCCTTTTGAAATAAATTTAAGATCCTTTTGAAATAGATATCTAGCTGATCCTTGTGGTGTAACGGTCAGCATACCAGGCCCGGATAGCAGGAGATCCAGGTTCGAATCCTGGCTGGGACAGATAGATTTTTTTATTCTATTCCCTCTCATAGATTGTTTAAAATTTACGTGGGATAAAAAACCACAACCAAATAAAATATTTATAATTTAACAACTGATTACTATGTTGTAATACTGCCAAGTGAAAATCATATTTGTAAAATAAATTACAATTTAATTTTT
The DNA here is from genome assembly GCA_000696205.2 of Oncopeltus fasciatus. NCBI lineage: Eukaryota > Metazoa > Arthropoda > Insecta > Hemiptera > Lygaeidae > Oncopeltus > Oncopeltus fasciatus. Next base: position 395,765 of record KZ807443.1, read on the forward strand.
TTATTAAGTTTGATTTATAGAAAAAATAATGAGTTTTTCCTTGGCCAAGAATTTTAAGTTTATTAAAACAGACACTTCCTAAGATAACGAATAGAATAGACCAATAAAGCCAGTGGTCTGAGAGAGTTCACCTCGACCAACTTAGAGCATTGACGATGAGGCATTAACCTTGAAAGTGCTCTGCGTTGAAAATATATGTACGTACTGTGGAGGTTACTGACTACTTCTCAATTATTTCACCCACCCTTTGAATCTATTAGGTCCCAAATATTCTAACAAACTTCTTTCTTTAGTAGTTTAATTGAATTCAAAACGAAGAATGGGCTTTTGATTAATGGTTTAGGCGTAGAATGGTTAACCTTCTCAGATTGCATGGTAGTGGAAATGTCTATTATACCCAACGTCCTTTTTCGTGCGATTCTCTTCTTTTTGCTGACAGAAATAATGAAATAGTAAAAGGGTAAACATTTAATAAACGAGGCAGTGTTCTTTTTCTTCTTTGACAGTTCGGCATTCTTCACAGGGCTCTGAAAAGGCTGTTTTCGAAATAAATTCCTTCTTTGTCAATTCACTAGCTTTTTCAATCAAACTGATGTGACATAGAGCATGTTTTGAAGTTTTTTTTTTTATTATTTAACTGTTAACATAGTTCAATACGTTTTTGTATGTATTAGGTACAGATAAGGTATAGATAATGTCTTGAACATGATTAATATGGTAATGAGTAAATTGTACCTTCTACTTTTGTGGGATTCGGAATTTTCTGCCGGTTTAGCAGCAATAATTTTTCGACAAGGATGTGTTTTTTCCCTTCTGATTCACTGCATACTTTAATACTTTTGTTTAAAGATAATAATACGATTTTTTAGACAGTAGAATACGTAAATATTATCAGCAGTTCTTTAGCTTTTCTTAGCTGAATTTAATTTTTGAATATTTTCAAACCAGACAGTGACAGTGAACGCATGTATTCGGCCAGAAGATGGAGAATGTCCGAAAGCGCTCGCCAACAGAAGATGGTTTGCAGAAACCAATGAAGACGGATAATAGAAGGTATGATAGTTCTATGTTCATTGGTGGTGGAAATAACCTTTTAGATTTTCAAATTTGCTCAAATATAAGAGTTATGTGTGGGGATTTCGAAAGATACCTGGGTTAAAGAAGCGAAGTCGTTGACGATCTCTGAGGCCATGAACCTACTGGAAACCCAGAGTTGACATTACGCCGATGGGACACGACTAGCGCGCAGTCACGACTCGAATCCTTGTTTCTCCCTATCTACCCCCTTCCACTGATCGCCCTCTTGTTAGGAGGATTGGTATGGGATTGGTGGTCGCCGCGGCTCAAGGGTCCACAGTCTTCCGGGCTTCAAGGCTCATTTGGGGAATGCATAAGGCATCAAGGAGCTATGTGCTCGACCCCGAATGCACTCACCTACTCAAATTCGAATGATTTAATTTTTGAGACAGGTAGGAACGGAAAAAAGTTTATGCTCTATGCCATTTTTATTGGGAATGGCTGAACCGAGGTTGATGAAGTTTGTTTTTCTTAGTCGGCCTGGCGCATAAATTATCGTTTCTTCATCCAATAATAGTTTATCGGAATCGATTAATAATTGGATTTTAGAACTATTTTTAATGATAACTATGTTACACCTATATTCCTGGCGTTTGTACAGTTGCTTTTACGAATACACTGGTATCTTCTTTCTCGTTCTCATAATTTTCTTTGAATCACTCTCTTTTGTACCTTAAATAAATGTTTTGACTACCCTTGAATTTAAATATTTTATTCATGATAAGATACACACACACACTGACACACGCGCACACACACACACACACAAATATATATATATATATATATATATATATATGTATATAAATATTTTTTATTAGAACACATTAAGAGTTTTGATTTTTAAACAATCTAACCGGATTGGNCGAGGACAGATAGATTTTTTTATTCTGTTCCCTCTCATGAATTGTTTATAATTTACGTGGGATAAAAAAACCACAACCAAAATAAAATATTTAAATATATTAACATATTATTCTAAAACAATGACATAAAGACCTAGAAAACTCATTCAAAATTCTCACCTTCACAAAGAAAACTGATAATTCTATGTTATATTCCATTTTTTTAAAAATCTTATTTTAAGATTTGTAATTGTTAATTGCTTAAGTTTGTGTGAAAATAAAACCTTTTTGTATCTTCTCTAAAATCTATAAATGTGTAAAAAAGAATATGTGATTTTTTAAAGTTCAAGAATTTAACGTTGTCCTCAAATGTATACAATCTAAAATAAAAAACAAGGACAATAAAATAAAATAAATATGTATACTTCCAAAGCTTTATTTAACGAAGAAGAAATGTTTGAAGTAGTGTTGTGCAATATTTATGATATTTTGATCTAAATAGATTTTGTAATAATGAAATATATAGCATATATTATTTATTGTATATAGCATCAGGACTGAAGATTTATTCTGACTCCATTTACATAATATAATGATATTATTGACAATATAGGTATTTCTCTAAGTAAAAATGTAAGAGAAAGAAGGTTGAAACATATCGGAAAAACAATTTACGTTATATAAAACTAAAGTGATTTTTAAAGTAATGGACACTATCACACCCCAAATTGACTATAATGTAATAATATATAAAAACATAAAGAGAATAAAATAACATATGATGTATAATATAATAAATGATGTATGAATGTATATGGATTCCATAGGTATGGGAAACCATTACTCAGGAACGAAAAGATTAGTTTTCAATTTTCTGTTTACTGCTATGAAAAAACCTAATTACGTAGCTAATGTTTCCAACGATTCTATATCCTTTCTTTGAAAGTTTACTAAAGGAAATTACGACAATACCGGCGATAAACTTACTTCGTCCAGCAATTAATTTCAGAAATAGACGCCTAGAGATAATGTTACATAACACTGACACGGGCTACGGTAAATTGTGGCGTAAGGCAGTTGGTCACACATCTGTCAGAAAAAGATTTAAAATTTTTTTTTTTTTAATTAAAGAAAAATCAATTTTACTTTGTTCAAGCTACTGTTTTATTCAGTGGAAGACGGTACTGAACATAGTAGTAGTTTAAATGTAAATGTGCAACGTATTGTCCTTGATTTTTGTCTACAACAAATGCATGATTCAATCCAAGATGTAGAGGGAATTTATATGGAAGGTTACAGAATTAAACTAGCAGAAAAATACTTATCTTAGGATTACAGTTTATTGGCAACTGAAGTACATGGGGATAAGCAATTATGTTTTCTGAATCACACAGACTCTGTGCGAAAATTAATTCTGGAGCAACAAAGAAACATACACAAAAATGTCTTACATAAAATTTAGTTTCCTCGAGTAAAGAGGCATGGCCCTGTGTCAAACATTAATGCACACAGAATGGATAAATGTCCCCTTTATTATTCATTATGTATTTTGATATAAGTTTTTTTTTTAAACAATTAATGAGAGGGAACAGAAAATAAAAAACTATCTGTCCTCGCCAGGAATCGAACCTGGACCTCCTGCTATCCGGGCTGGAATGCAAATTAATCCATTACACCACAAGGACCAGCCAGCTATCTCATTCAGTTCCCTCTACATTAGCGATTCCTGGCGAGGACAGATAGTTTATTATTTTCTGTTCCCTCTCATTAATTGTTTAAAAAATAATAATTTACGTGGGATTAAAAACCACAACAAAATAAAATATTTATAAAATTTTGATATAAGGCTAATTATATATATGAGTACGGAAATTGTGAGATTCAGTTCCGTTTTATGAAGTGTATATGATACATTTCTTCGATTCATCACCGACCTTCCGTGACAGAAACTAAAAATACGGACCGATTAAAATTTATGCATACAATTTTTATTTTTTTAAAAAAGTATACCATAAAGGCATTTAAAGTTTTTCATTAAAAAAAGAAAAAACAAAATTTTAGCTTATATCGGATAGAAGTATTAGATCCACATTGATGATTAAGTAATAGATTATTAAAACGAATAACTATCAGCATATACGTTAGTATTAGGGTTACGCCAAATATGGAATAAAGCAGTTGAAAAATTTATAAGATGTTTTATATATGACAAGGTTAATAGGAGAGAAGAGAAGTGGAAGAAGAATTCTTACTTATTTTATATTTTTTTTTTAATATAAAAAAAACTTACTGCGTTATCGAGATTCAAAATTTCAGTAAAGGGAGACGGTATTCTCTAAGCCTAATTTTGCTGGCTTTAAATTTGTCTGATGCTTTAATGGAGCATGGAACTATTTCTAAGGGTTATGAGGAAGGGGCTATCTATAGATAACCATACAATTCTACACATGACAGTGGACAGGCTTTGACTTCATTATAAACGCCTGCTTAGGGCTAGAATCTTACTCTCAGCGCGATAAATAGATTTTTAAACCAAATTTAATCCATTCTGACGTTTCCTTTTAATTTTAATAGGGGTTCGGGAAAGAACTAATCTGTGACTAAATTCATACAATTATATGTCCTTAAACACAAGTATATATGAATATTTAATTTGGTTGTGGTATTTTATCCCACGTAAATTTCAAACAATTAATGAGAGGGAATAGAATATAAAAAACTATCTGTCCCAGCCAGGAATCGAACCTGGATCTCCTGCTATCCGGGCCGG
>KZ807443.1:406938-432555 GCA_000696205.2 Oncopeltus fasciatus
GGGCAGCTTCTCCATCAAGCGAAGTACACGCTAAGTTCTTTCTTATTTTTCTGTATTTTTTTATTATTTATTTAATTATCTATTTTTTAAAAATTAATTTATACTGTGAATATTAACCAGCACATTACTAGATACAAAACATGTAGAAAGTAATTAATAATAAAGTTTAAAAAAAACAAACAAATGGATAACAAATTGATACTCTACAAGACTTTACTGCAACCAATCTGGACCAACAATGCATAATTCTGAAGTGCCACCAGCATTGAAAGAATCCAATTCAAAATCCTTAGAATAATCGCAAATGCTTTCTATTATCTATCTGACTCTTCCCTGCACCTTGACTTCTATATCATTTTGTCCAGTATTTCTCCTTTTCCCATAGTCAATATCAATCTAACCGCCACAACTCTTCTTGCTGACTCAAATGAAGATGGCTTTTTGATCTCAAGGAATTCACTGGACACTTACATTCCTGATGCTAATATTCTGATTTGTATTTTTCCCCCTTAGTAATTTAGCTAAAAAGTGTTATACATGTCAGAATATATGAAAGATCAGATAAACAATGATGTTATAAACAGGAACATTGCTCATAACATATTAATTTACTTTGCTGATATAAATAACAGAAAAAAATATCTATTACGAATCACTCGTGGACATTTTTTATTCATTTTTCTGTATAAAAAGGTTTCATCAATGGTATTATGGCTCTATTTTATATTTTACCTTCTTATTCTAATACATTAATCTTGAATGGGAGTATTTTTATTTTTTATTTCTCTTTTACAAACTTGTTAATATGAGATTTCATGAGAAAAATGCTTAAATTTCATGTTTAATTTGGAAAATCAAATTTTCCCTGTTCAGTTTCACTTTTCTCATGTTTAAAATTGTCTGATCAACTTCTATGATCATTAATTAGTTTCAACATAAAAAATGCTTAATGGCAACATCGCTCATATTCAATTTTGCCACTGGGTGAACTTTTTAAAAGACATATGAAAACAAGAAATACAAATAGTATCTAATAGAGTAAATTTTTTCCTTGAAATTTCAAGGAAATAATATTATGTGGCAATTTGCATTGAAAAAGTCATTAGAGTTTAGGGTTTTTTTTGTTTGTTTTTTACAGTTTACAGTAAAAAGGTAAAAAGGTTTTTTATTTTATTGTATACTTCTTATTGCTCATAGGATACTCATTTTTTCAATTGGTATTTTGGACTGCTGCAACAAACATTTGAAATTTCATCTCGAACTTGCTACATGTTTATTCAGATAAACTTATCCAGGGCTGGGTGATTGGAGGACCTCTAATCATTTCAATGTTAATAACTTTCAATTTATGGCTAATTGATTTCTATACCGTTTTTATGTAGAGTTTCATGAAATATTGTTCATAGTATTCAAAATTTATTAATTATTCACTTGAAATAGTCATCTAAACATACATGACTATATATTGTAATATTTATTTTTCCAAATATTTCAAATGTCTCATTTTAACCCTCTTTTTTGGACTTTGTTTTTAGAATAACCTGGTCCTATAACTATTCATTCTTGCTTATCACTCTGATTACAATTTTATGAAGTTTTATTTATTTAATGCTTTTTTTTTTTTCATTTCCAGGAAATTAATGTACTTTAAAAAGAAAAGACACTTGCAGCCCTAGAATTATAATTTTTTTTCTTCATGAATATGCTTTTAAAGTGAAAAGGTATGATTTTTTTCTTTCATCACCTTTTAGTTAATAGTTACAAAATAAGTAGTTGTTTCATTGGCCTATGCCTTAGGTATCTTTGCTGAAAATAGTTTTAAAATGATAAATATATATATATGTGATTATCAGCCTCTAATAAAAATATCAGGAGTATTTTGTAATATCCATTGTTGTAGATCACCTAAAATAATTTGTAACAGTGTAGATAGAAAATGTCCAATGAATTTACATAGATATCTAATGTGTTTAATCAAAATTATAAAATATAGCTTAATGTCCATTTTCATATAGTTATCACAATTATTTATAAACATGATAACTTAGGGCTATACACATTTTTGGTGGAAATCCGTTAAATCATTTTATAGCAGCTAGGAGAAATTAATAAATATACAATAGAATAGTGAACATATTGAAACAAATTATTAGTGATGTCTAAAAAAAATGTGAATTGGTCATATATTGACTACAGTGGAGAGGCACTACAAAATAATGTCATTATAAAAATTGTTTACTCAATAATTTTAACAATATTTTTCAAGTACTCATAAATTTTAAATTTAAAACTTACACATATTTTTTGGATATTAATTAACATTTCTTTTAATTTAAGGTGATCTGGTGGTCACTATATTCAGTAATTCTGAAGTTTCATATTCAGAAACTCTAAGCTTTTGCTCTTTTTCAATTTCCTTAACCGAATTTGAATGATTTTTATCTCTAGTATATCATCAGTCTTCATTGTTTTCAAGCATGCCAACAATTTTGAATATAGGTACCTCGGCTCTGCAAATATATTTATGGATATGTTTAATAAAAGAAAGGCAAAAACTTGATTGGGAGCATTTTGGGATTGGTCAACAAACAGCATAATTGCTTAGACACCAGTGTAAGGTGGTAATCACTGGGCCTGTTTAAATTTAAGAATGATTTTAAATTTTGAATAAATATTGAAATAATTTAAGAAGAAAAACCTAAAAGAATTTAAGTTATAAATTAAATACCTGTTAATATGTGTGAAAATAATGCTTTTTAAAATTATATATATATATATATTCATACCCATCAATTTTAGTAACAATCATTTTTGATGAAGAACAACTTCAATAGCTATATTCTTTTATAATTCATTGGAAGGGGGTTGTTTAGCTTTTTCAGATGTGCTTATGGAAAGGAATGATAGCAGAAAATCATCATTTAATTTGAAAAGTAAATCCATAGCTTCTAGTCATCTGTCACACTTAATAAATGGATTGGTCATTCTAAGCTATTAATAATAAATTGTTTCACAACATTGATGAGAGTATTTCCTCTTCAAAGAAAAAAAAAAGGTGTCTTTAGAGAAAACAAGGACAAGAGTCATCAATATTTTTAAAAATGGTTTCCATCTGGAATTCATAAATAATTTCATAAACAAATTTGTTATTTGGTTTTAAGGAGAAGATAATGAGAGATACTTTAGGGAAAGTATTCTTTATACTATTTGTAGAAGTCTTATTTGGCTGAATGGAAAACAAAAAAAAGAAGATAATGAGTTATGTGTAGAACTGACAAGTACGGTGGGCAGGAGCTTCATTACACCCTCTATGTCATGCTACTCGCAATTTGATTTGAAGAAAAGATACCTCAGCAATGGAGCGAATCAGTCATATGCCCTTTTCATAAAAAAAGCTTCATGAAGTTTCATTTTATAGTTCTTTGTATGCTTCATCAACAACAGTATTTTAATAATTTTTTCAGGCTGCTGAATTGGATTTTTCTTGCTTAAAAAATTAATTTAAGTTAATTTAGTAGCTTTTCATTTTATCCAACTCAATTTTTTTTTTGTAATTATAAGGCATCTATCTAGGCAAACTGGCATTGTAAAATGTTAATATTACACATCACATAATTATTTTTATGTAAAAAAAAAAATCAATTTTATCATATATATAATTATTTAAAAAAATTTTACTATTGATTAATCACCTTTACAATGTTTCCCATAATTAATTTATTTGTTATATTTCTTATTATAAATATATTATCAATTTTTATATCTCCTAAAAGAGACGTATACTTTCTCTTTATCTTTCTTTTGCTTGACTATATTCATGTATTCTGATGAACTTCTAGTGAGAAATTTTAGAAGTTTACAATGTAAACTAAACTCTTTTATCGCTTATAAAGTTTGGTTTACATTGTACCACATTTTGAAGAAGTGGGTAGTTCATCGTTATTATTATTATTATAATAGCTTTACTGATGTAAAGGTAGTACCAAAGAAGGAAATAATTCTTGTACAGTTTAGTTGAAGGCAGCATTTATAGCATGACTAACATTTCTGTTAATGTGAAATGCTGCTAACAAATTCATCTTACTTCATTATTGCCATTCAGTTGGATGACCAATCTAGCTTTAATTTTTTATCTGAGTGAACAAATTTTTATTGATAAAAGTATAATCAAACTTTTACATTTAATTAGTTTAAATCTTGTGGTTAATTTTAGTTTGGAATAAGAATTTGTTTCATTTCTAGCAAATAGTTTTAGAATTTCTATTTTTCAAGTTAAAAATAAAATACTCCAAACTTTAATTCGTGTTGCTCTCTACATATTAGTTATAAAGACATTCTCCCCCCCCCCCCCCACACACAAAAAGAGTGATGATAACTAGATTTTATCACAATATTTATTTTTAGGTGCTAATCAAGAAATAATTACTTCTGATAAAGTAAATGGAAAGAGGATTAGATGTTCCAGAATCTTTAACAATCTTACAAGTCAGAGGTAAATTGGAAAATTTCTTCCATCATATTTGGCTTTGCCTCATTTTTACATTTTGTAAATAATTATTAAGCATTGTTTTACAATAATATTTGAAATGTAATATGTCTGAATTTGGTAATACCCAAAAGAATCCAGGAGGTAAAAAAGATTCAGAATCAAAATCAATTCAGCCAGGGCCTTCAAAATTACCATACACAATGGGTAGACCTCCTATACCTCCTATTATTAATTTAAATTTTCCGAGGCATACTCATTTCTATACCAACAGAACACATGACCCTAATGAAAAAATGAAAACCTGGTTTACTAATGAACATCATAACCAAGAAAGCAGGTCTTCTTCCTGGATGGTCCAAAACAGTCCTTATAAGCCAGTTGGTGGTTCAGAATTGAGCAATACTGAAGACTTTTGGGAAAATGATTTATCTGACGATCTTATCAATCAAATAATGAATGATAATTTTGAGGAATCTCTTTTAAAAACATCTCAGGGTACAAATTCTAAATCTCACCAGGAATCTGGCCGCCCTAAATTTGCTGGAGCTGTCAGAGGTGAAACAAGATCTAAACTACATGAAAGATTAGGGTTCAATCCTAAATTGTGTAGTTCCAGTTCTCAGAGTAGAGGTGCATCAAACAAGTCCCGTTTTCCTAATCCATCAACTCTCAATTTATCTGCCCGAAGTTCTTCTAGTTCATCTATTTTTTCTGAGAACCAAAAGAAGCTATTAAAGCCAACAAAGAGTTTTAATCTTCAAAATAGTCAATCTCTTACAACTGAATGGCTGAGAAATCAATTAGAGAAAGTAAATAAGGAATGCAAATCATTAAAGGAGTCTATTTCTTCAAAAGATGGTGAAAACAAAATTTTAAGGGAAAAGTTAAATGATGCTAAGATTACTATTGAAAAACAAAAAATGGATAAAGAAATTGAATGCCTTAATATAAAAACAACTCTTGAAGAAAAAATAAAGTTATTGAAAAAAGACTTACAAAGTGCAAAAACTCAAATTTTATTCAAATCAAAAGAAGCTGAGTCTAATATTGAACGTTACAAAGGATTGAAAAAAATGAACCTCATAGAACCTGAGTTTTCCCAATCTTTCTCATCTAGTCAATGTTTAAAGAAATTTATGAGCAAGAATGAAAAGCCAAAGACCTCCCTTGAAACTACTTCTATTAGGCTATCCGAGTTAAGTGAAAAAAATTTACATGCTTATAAAACAGAAAGTGTACAAAGTGTATGTACTCAAACAGAAATGGAAATGGAAATAGAAGAGCTTTCTTCAAAAGACAATGATGCAGAATTAATTTTAAATTTTATAAAAGAAAAAGTTTCTTGTCATTATGGAAATGAACTTACTTCTATAATTAGTCCTAATGTTTTTAAAAGTGCTAAACCTGAGTACAGTATACTAATACCTCCAGCTATTGATTATTATCCATTTGACATACTTTTTCGAGATGTATCAGAATTTCCTAAGGATGATAATGATGAGTGGAGTGTTCAAGCTAATTTAGCCAAGCTCTGGAATGTTCAAGAAAATATAGGCAAGAAAAAAAATCCCAAGGAAGCTATTCGAAAAAGTTGCTATTTTAGTTCGTTGTGTGCAATTCATTTAGACCTTTTTGAGGTTTGTAGACTGCATAAATGGGAGAATTCTTCTTCTGTTCATAAAATAATTAAACATGTTACTAATATGGCTCGTGAATTATATATAGCCTTTCGTGATCCAGCAGTTTTGGCAAGTCGTACTATTCGTACTCGAGAAATACAAACTCATTATTCCTGTTTGGACATAACTGAACTTGAAGATGAATTCAACATTTATTCTCCTGCTCCTTATAAAAATGAAATTTATGTTGACCTTAGAAGAGGTATTGCATTAATTGCAGCTATGTGTGATATCGATCCTAAAGTTCAAAAGCTTATCCTTAAGGAGTCTAATTTTTTCTTTGAAGATAAATCTGATGAATTAAGAGTGGAATCATTTTCTTTGGAAGAAAAATGTAACATAACCTGTATAACTGATACTTTTACAAATGAACTTGAAGTAAGGACAACTTTTTTACATCACAAAGCATTTGAATTTCAAAGTGTACGTGTTAAAGACATTGCAAAAAGAGCAGAAAAGAATCGTAAAAAGCAAAGCAAATCACATTTACGATTTAGTAATCCAGAAACTAGTGATTTTCCAATGGAAGTCCCTAAAGAATCAAAAGTACTAAATATAAATAATATGAATAATATTATATCCACTATTCTAACTGAAGTCAAAAGTAACTTAAAGTGTATGGATAATTTTAGTAAAGCTATTGTAGAGGAAAATCCCAGGATTAACCTTCCTAATAAAAAATGTAAGGATTTGATTTTAGATTTTGATTCAAAAATAGATGAAAGCTTAATCAAAGCATTACAACTAAGTGAGAAGAAAACTGCAATTCCTGAAGAAGCCTCTTCTTCTAAATCTGAAGAAATTAAAGATGATGTAATGAAGAATCTAATAAAAAAAGAACTTGAAGTATGGACCAGTTCTTCTGTTCCAGAAAAAATAAGTAAAAACGTCCTTCGAATGTGTTCATCTGTGAGTGAGAAAGAACTGATATGCTCAATATTTAACAATTTCCTTCAAATTAAGGCCTCCATGGATGGGGATGAAATCCCTTTATTAACAGATGATGATGAAGAATGTTCTATTGTAGACTCTGATGTTAAAGAACCAAATACTACTGAGGATGAAGTTACTCAAACTAGAAAAAGAAAAATTTCTTCTGAAGCACAACCAACAACATCGAAGGACTCTACAAAGCCTTCTGAAGGTAGTAGAAAGCGTGATTTAGCACCTTTGAAGAAACCTAGGAAAGATGAAAATGCTGAAGAGGAAATAGATACACAAGACATACAAAATGAATTGGAAATGATTTATCAAGAAGAGAAAATAGAAAATCCATTATCAGAAGCTGAAATATTGAACTTTCCAGCAAAACAGAATGATAATCATCCAGTAACTAATGAGTTTGAAGAGAGTGAATCTGGGCGAATGTATGAATACCTCTATCCAGAAGAAATTGCTTCCCAATGTGAGCTCTTAGCAATTCTGCTTGAAGTTGTTAGAAGCATATCCTGTTTTAGATACACTATCAGCTTTAAGGCTTTACTTGTTTCAATTGTTAAATTATTGAATTCCTTGAAAGTGTATTGTTTTACATATGATATTAAGGTTCATTATTTATTTACTATAGTCTTAGAAATCATATATTGTCGACCTTCACCTCTTGTTATCCTAGAAGTCAATCGTCTCTTTTGTAACTATATTCCAATAATTTATTTTGCAAGAATGATTTGCCATAATGCTCACCCTGCTAAGTTCGTCACTAAGCATCGTAAAATAGAGTTTAAAAGAGGAGCTTGTTTATTAAGCATGATCTGCTCATTAATTGAATTGTACGCAGTAGATACTAATTGGGAAATTCATTGCATGTTTTTTCATTGGATATATCACTTATTTTTGGTAGATGTTACTGTCATTACTCGTATTTATCAAAGACAAAGAACAACAAGTGGTCATTGTAGTTGTGTTCAGGTTTTAGATAACTGTATTTTAAAAATTCTTACTGAAGCAGTTGTTTCTTATTATGGCTTTTGGAAGGAAAAAAAATTGGGCTCGTTTTTGAAATCTCAAATTGATTCTATTATTAAACAGGGTGTAAAAATATTATCAGTTATTCTGGAAATAGACAAATATTTTATTCAAAATATGTCTCATAAGTATAAATCCTTTGTTTCCTTTTTAGAAACTGTTTATTTTTTCCATCTTTCTAAAGATATAGATTTTAAACTTCAAAAGATTGATTTGCATCTTTTAAGGACTCTTTTGGATGATAAAGTAATTAAGCAAGGTGAGAAAAGATATGATAGGGAAAGTAATTTACAGATAGCAACTGGTATTTTCAGTAATCATACCAGCAACCTTCGCTCTAAACTTGTTTCACTTGAAAAATAAATAAAAATAGTTTCTACTTTAAAATTGGTTCTAGTACAAGATTTTTCACCTTCGTATGATTATTTTTATTTGTTATTTAAGTATTTGTGAAAGCTTAAACATCCAATTGCATGTGTAATTTATTAGTGATAAATTAAGCTTAAAGTTATATACCTTTTTAATAGTATAATAAAATACTCATATTCCATGCAAATATTTAGAATATTTTACATGGCTCATGTTAGTTTCAGTTGCTTCTTATTGCAAGTTATGTTCTATTTAATTTTTATTGTAATTTTATAGAATTTTATGAAGTTATAGAACCATTATTGTTTTTTTTAAGTGTCTCATAACAAAATTAAATTAACATTAGAGATAAAATAATATAAAAGAAAATTGAATCATTGGTGCTTTCTGAAAGTGAAATATGATTAAAATTAAACAGTAATATAAAGTATACTTACAGCTGTCAGAGGATTTTAGTTATGTTCAATCACCCTCTTGCTGAGTTGTCCTGTTTTTACAATATAAAACTAAAATTAAGCTTTTAGACTTTCCTCTAGTCTTTTTCTTTAATTTTTTCTTTTGCCTTAGAAATCATTTTTTTCCAGGCTGATCATGCATTAAAAAAACTTCAATCCTCATTACTAAAGTAATCCCTGTAGCCCTGAGTAATTAAGAAGGCACTAGTATTGCATAAGCTCATAACTTTCTCTTACTTTCACTTGTTTTTTTATCTGTAAAAAAATAAGTTGATCAGCTACATGTCAAAACATGTAGCATTTAACCTCCTAGTCAAAATGCTTTGTCAAAGATGAGGCTCATTTTTTCTTATTTTTTAGGTAGGACTACGATTTTATTCGGCATGATTTTTTTTGTTTTTGATCTTTTATTTTACATTTCAAGGTTTTAATTTGTATTCTGTTAAGTAAAGAAAATAAAATAATAATGAATTATTATATATTAAAGATAAACTCAAAACTATGAGAGATTACAAAGAATTCTTTCATAATAGATTAGATGGACTACTTATCTATTATTATTGGTTTTGCAATAACTCTACTTGTGTCTTTGCACTGTGTGAAACGGATTGAACTGTGGACTCATAAATAAAAAACTTTCATACAAGGGAGGATCACAGGTTTTAAATAAAGCATTAATGACACTGTGTATCTATAGCAAATAATTATTTTTAGAAGAAAAAATTTTTATCATTTTTAAAGTCAAGATATTTGAAATTTTATGCTTTGGGTAGGGAGTGGGGAGATTATAGTTATGAAGTATGAATATTAGAGGACAATAGGAAGTTATAACTTGTCTGTAATATTATTAGTGAAGTGAGATTTTATTTTCAAATAATTAAAAATCAAAAAGATCTATTTAGTTCTATGTAGGTTTTTCCTAAGTAATTTTATATAATTTTATTAAACCCTTTTAAATGGTTTAATGTAAAAGTGGTGTGATGGTTTTTTATTATATCAAAACCATGGTAAAAATAAGTGTTTAGGCTAATTTGATCTCCAAGTCTTTAGTTATTCTTCATCAATAGGAACAATGATTTATGATCATCATTATTAATGAATATACATCCTGTTTTTAGTTAATTCATTTGTAATTATTACTTAGTCTGCAATTAATAAGGAGCCAAATCAATTAATTTTATTAATATTATTTATTCTGTTTATGCGTTTCTTTTATGAAATATTCATGGAGTAAAAATGGAACTCATTAGAACTTTTAAACTATGTTTTTGCCATTCCTTCCATGAAGCTTGTTAATCATATTTTTATTCATTTAGTTTGTTCTTTGCAAATTGGTCTGTTAGTAATTGCATTCAGTTTAATTTTTATTCATAACTTGCATTTCTTAAATCATATTTTTTAGTCTGCCTAAAACACTTGTATAAAATATTTTTATATACAATTATATTTTTGAAATATTACAATTAACCTTTTTACTAATCCACTGAATTTAAGAAGCAATATTTTTTTTTTAAATTCCTCAATTCTCAATCTGCCAAATATTTTTTCTCGTGATCTGGAGGGTTATATACATTGATATATTTAGTCAATGAGACAGGTTATATCATTTTTAATTTCTCTACCATTTATATTATAATAACACCTAACTTTCCTGCATTTATATCACTTGAATTTTATTTACTCTTAAAAGTTAATTTAAAAAAAATAATTTAATTAAGTGCACTTTTCACCTCTATCTTATTTAGGATTTTAAAAAAATATTTAGGTTTTAATAATTAATATTTTAATTTGTTCTGTGATAGAGGATATGATTATCTATAAATTTCTGTGTGATTCAAATGATGAAATTCTGTTTGATATAATGATTTAAATTCTGTTCAAGATTAATTTTCTCTACAAAATATGCTTTTAGTACTTATTCATCTAGAATGTGAAAGTAACATTCAGGGTATCACCTGATTATAGAAGAATAAAATTCATATTGCTTTCTTCTGCCAGTTTTTAAGAACATATTATCTACCATGACTAGAACTATGACGAGAAAAATCACGCAGATAAAAACTAACAAGAATTATAAAATCGTTTTTAATTTAAGTTCTTAAAAAAAGAAGATATATATATCGAAGGTTTTTCCCACTGTGCTGCAACTCGAACTGGTTTCAATAACATTTGATCTTGTCTTCCTCAGTCAAAATTGTTTTTTCATCTCCAAAGTTTGTGAATTAATTCACTACAACTTCTTTCTCTCTTACCTTTTGATAAAATTACATAATATATATATATATANTTTTTATTTTATCAAATAATTTTCTCATTCTTGATTCTGTGGGAGAGAAATACTGTTAGGAAGTCCTGTCCTGCGCCTTTTAGGGGACTTGGCAGAGCTTAAAATTTTAATTATACTTGTTATTTTGTTGGCAATGCGTGCACAGTAAAAATTGATCAGGATTCTTGCCCTAGAAAACCTGAAGGCAAGGTTTGAAGTAGATAGTTTTTAATAATTTAAATAAAAAGTCAATTTCACCTTGCTTTTTTTTCATTTAATTAAAAGTTTCCAGTTCCCTCTTATGTTTTTCATTGTTTTTTTTTTTAATTTAGAGTAACATTATATTTAAGTAAACTCAATTGCAGAATTAATAATTTTGAATTTCTAACTTTAAAGAGAATAAAATATATACTTATCTAATTATTGATATAAATTATACAAAATAAGTATGTTTATTTTGTTTAAGTAGTTTCGAGGACATGTTTGTTATATTTGCATTGTAATGTTTACTTAGATTTAAGTTTGTGCTTCTGCATGTTATAAATCTATTGAGTTTTAAAATGAGTTTATTTCTATTTTAAATTGAATTTATTTATTTAACTTTAAGTTTATATCTTATTAATCAGTCTTTTTTTTTTTACTTGTATTGTTATTCCTTGCGTTGTGAACTGCTGTTGTGATCCTTACTATGGTTTTAATAAGATTATTAATCAGATAGAAAAGTCTTAATTCTGCTCTTGCAGTACTACATATCAATCTTTCAATTTTTAGTATGTAAGTAGAAAGTAGAATCTATTACATTTATGGAAAATGTATATATCTTCTGTGTATATAAAATTATTGTTATAAATTATATTTTCTTTGTTGTAGAAATTGAAATAAATTCTTATTTTAATATGGAAAAAGATAATTTTTCATTGATTTTATTTGATATTTCAAAATTTATTCCTTTGATGTGTTAAAATTTGCAAATCATGAAAAATCAAAATATATGTTAATTGGTTTTATAAATATTATAGAATTAATTTTGTTACTTTTATAAATAAAATTGATTTCATATTTTTAGTTTTTTTATTGCTACCAAGAGAATGGTAAGTGAAATAGATGTCTATTATCAAGATTTGCCCTATAAGAGTTATACTTTTTTCACACAATTTTGCTACACTCTCATGCAATAAGAAGGAATTGAGATAATGAAGTCTTGTCTAAATTTATTAATTATTTCACATTCAATATTTTTGTGTTTATGCCTTGAAATCCTAAACCAAAAATCCCAAGTTTAATTTTCATATTTATGTTTAATACTCAGTATAAAGTTTTTATTTTTCTATTTGTAATAACCCTAAGGATTTTTGACAAGCTACTTGATACCCAGCTCTGTAGGGTACCATTTTTCCACTAAATGGGAAAAAAATCAGGTGGGACAAATGTGTATTGTTTGTTTTGCTTCTCAAGTGTACTGTGGGTCAAAAATAAACACTCATGTAACATGTGTTTTCCATCCGGACATCTATGGTGGGACTGAATTTTAGAAGTAGCACCTAAATTCTAGAATTAAAACTGTTACAAGTATACTTTTTAAGCTATAAACTTATGAACCTTTCTCATAAGGAAGCTTATTGATTTTTTTAACCCCTCAATAATATAGTTCATAAATTGATTATCAATAAAATTACTGAAAAATAAAAATATCCTAATCAGAAATGAATATATAAATAGTTTATAATTTAATATTTTAGAAGAGTGTGTTTAGCGCTATGATAAAAAGTTATTAAAAATAAAATAGTTGTAATTAATTGACTGATTGATTGGTTGTCACTACTATTTTATATTTGCTGTCATAATTTGCTGGCTGAGCCAACCTATTGGGAAGATGATGATTATTAGTAACAACCATAATCAATTCAGTCAAGTTTAATATTTTATTTTACTTTTTGTTTTATTTTAGTTTAAAGTGAAATAAAAGGGAATCAGAGATTGCTTTTTAATGTTATTAAAGAAAGTTTAATCTAAAATTTTTTTTACATTTATTTTCATTGGTCAAACTTGTGAAATTCTTAAAATTAAAGTGTCACAGACTTAGTACTGGAAACTGCTGAGTCTATGGGTAATATAAACATAGAAGTTTGTGCTCTTAATGAAATGATGATTTGTCTCATCAAGTTAGTAATTATTATTGTGGAAGGAAGAAAGCTCATATTAATAATAACAGGATTTTGTACAATATAAAAAAAAATTATGTTTTGAAAATCTTTGATGTCTCTTAACTTCCTATAAATATTCTTATACAGTTGTACTTTCTTCTATAAAAAGCGTTTTCCTTATACAAATTTCATTATATTGTTTGTGGGATAATTATTTAATTCTTTAATTTTGTTTATAGTATATTTATACTATAAACAATTAACGCAAGGGAATAGAATATCGTAATATAAAAGTTTTTATTGAATTAAATAAATTAGCTAATTTAAAATCATTGGGAGATTCCTGAGCTTCGATGATGGGATCGTAGATCCAGAAAGCACTCACAGCTGCATAATAAAAGTATTTTCTAAGTATGGACTTGTCAATTTGATACAACCCTTTATTATAATTGAAACTTTGCCCCAGTACAAAAAATAATTTATTTTAAAATTTTAAATGAATAGCTAGGACTAAAAATTGAACTATAAAAATCAATTGCTTTAGAATCGGAATATTTCAAGGTTCGCAGTTTTGTTGACTGGATCACTCACTTATCATGAAAATTATATAATATATGGAGGAAAATGAACAAAAAACAAATAGAGTGTTTTGCTGACCTGCTTCTCGAATTTTCTATTATAGAAAAAAAATATATAAAATAATTTTAAATTAAACTGCTTGCCTTTTAGCTATAAAAGCACATGATTACATAATTAAATAGTTTATTATTTTTCATAATATTTGAATGAAATGTATTTTTATGATCTGTAGTTTCATTGTTTCTCCATTAATCTTCAATCAATCAATCAAATAACACTGTGGAACACATTTTTTGTTGAGTTAGATATGTCACTGTTTTTTACTAATTCTTGGCATCTGAATTTGAGAATGACCTCAGATTTTGTCTATCACGTCAACTTTTTAAACTAAAGGATATCCTCAGAAATAATAAAAATCATGCATTTAAAAGAGCTTAAAGTAAAAACGTACTAAATATACAGTTTACAAAACATTTAATATAAGTTAAATCGAGTTCATAAATATAAAATTGTTTAATTAATGAACAGTACTTAAAATTTAAGATAAAAATTTGTGTTTGTAGCTTTTTCTGGAGTGTTTAGTTTGTGTACATTCGCTTGATGCTCCAACAATTGTCAGCCTTCATATGTACATCCCATCTGCCTTGATAACTTGCTTTCATGACCCTCAAATCTTGATGGAAACACTCACTCCACTCATCACTCACTTCACCAAGATTGTCCGAGAAATTTGCAAGGTGGCTGTGTAAAACAAGGAATTTATTGCTCAAGTTGCAACCTAGCTTTTGGAAGCTTTCCAAGAAATGCTGGACAATTTCGGAGTAATTCAATGCTCGTGTATTTCCAAGAATGTTTTTAACAATTTTTTTTTAAACAATGAGTTGCTTTTATCTGCACCATATCTGTATTACCCTTCTTCCAAAGAGGGAAATTCATTGAAAACTGGCACGGGGACTTCGGCATGCGATACTGGTATAGCTGACGGTAAACTAGGATACTCTATTTTACATTTGTTTTCTTGTTTTATCCCAATGCTTTCAATATCAAAAAGTAACAATCACTTGAATGATCTTTGGGCTCGCGCCAAATCATAGGTATACCAAATAGAAGCTTAGCACGTGTTCCCTTGGTCCACTTCCATAAACCCTCAACACACTGTTTACACATGGGCACCTCATAAGCCCATGCTTTATCTTGATCACCAAGTTTCACTTTAAAATAGGCAAAATATGCTTGTTTGACAAATGTTCTGATGTTTTTGACTGAGAATGGTAAAACTGCCACATATATAACAAAACAAATTGGGGCTGTTTTCGCACTTTCAACCTGTAGGAGCAGAGGTAGCCATAAGGAAACGTTTCAGTTCAAACACACTATGGAGTTATGTTCACTTCCCTAACAAAATACTAAATACTGCTTACCGACACACAACGTTTCACCACTGTATAACAGACGTAACTAAACAGGCAGGTCTAAACCAGTATGCCCCCACCCACATAGAAACCGAACGTGACGTGATAGACGAAAACTGAAAACAGTTTTGAAACCAGCATGCCTAATTCTATAGAAAACAGCTAAAGAATCTAACTCCACAGAAATTGAGGTTCAAATTGTTCCTCAGTGTAATTGCTCATTTGCAAGGGTACTTCCTTGTCTTGAAAAAATAGAACATGAACTGTATAAACTAAGGGAATTGGTCAGAATCTTAGTTATTAAATATTTAGCGCTATAGTAAATGTAGTTACACATAATTCTAACGAACTATAGTAAATAACTAAACATTGTAAACGAGTTACATGTAAAGGAGTTACAATTCACTAATGAACTATATTAAATAACTAAATTCACCCATGATGATGAATGCGATGTATTTAGATTGATTTTGAATATAATTTTAATTAACAAATTGTTAAAATGCTTTAATTTACCAAATTTCTTTTGAGTTGTCTTACCAACTATCAAAACTTTTTTGGTTTATATTACATTTAATATGTATTTAAAAGCAGACTTGTTAAGTCGCACTAGTAAAAAGATTGACTATCTTCATCAATAGGATAAAAAAAAAAAAAAAAAAAAGGAGCATGAGAAATTAAAAAAAAAAGTTATGCCCTTGATTGTACCCACTGTCATTTATGGATTGGGTTAGGTCATCAAGTTTGTTGCCCATGTAATGATGAAGAGAAAAATTTATATCGGTTTGTACTTATTGGTTTGGAAGGATATTGGTTCTGTAGAATAAGTCTCATAGGCCATTGATAACCTCTTTTTTGTAAAAAAAAAGCATAAGATACAGTTCTTTCAGAGCTTTGTGTACTACTTGGTCCACAATATGTTACATATCAGTCATGCTTGCATTTAAATTTCTCATTTGCTTTGTTTACATTTTTAAAGGGATGTCTATAACAACTTCCCCTATTCATTGGTTGCCAATATTTAAAAATTAGCCAAATGTAACTCTCAAGAAGACTTATTGATTGTTCGGCAATAAAAAAGAAAAAAAAAACAACTTCTTTTTATGAAAGTAGGAGCAAACAAAGATATGCATTTTTTAAGAATTACCAGGTTTTAAGATTGTTTAGACTTGAGACAATTTTGTGATCTTTCTTCATTACTACTAGGCTGACCCTAATCTGTGGAACTTGGTTTCTTATACACAGGTTGGCTTTTGTCATGCTTATATTTTTCAGACTTTCTTTAACCATTGTTTAACATTTTTAATGGATTAACCCTCAAGGAAATCAAGCTTTTCATACAGTTTATTGGCACAATATTAGAAAATTCCTGACCTCCTTTACTTCTTAGGTGGTAGAAATAAGGTCTGAATTTTTGTTGTTCTCCACCATTTATACCCCAAAGAGATGATTTACAAATCCTCATTACTCTAATAATGTTATTTAAATTTCAGAAATTTTATTTGAATAATTTTAAAGATTTATTAAAGTATATTAAATAAATTATTTTGATATAATTTGTGGTGGTTTTTAGTTTATTTTCCTAATCGAAAATGAACTGTAATTTACTTGTAACATGAAAATCTTAACCATAAAGAAATTTTTGTTTTGTAGCTCGACACATAGAATCCGAAAATCAAATAGCAGACAGAAATGGTTTTAAATCAAGGGTTAAAATTTTGAAATATCTATAAATTTGAGAAAGCTACAGCTATCAACCTATACAGCAGGACTTAGTCTAAGAATTTAAAAGCTGGTCAAAAATCTAACCAACCAAATAATTTGAAATCACTAATTGTTTTTCCCCAAGAATAATTAGGGATATCTTAAGTTCTAAAGAGGACTATTAATAGCATTCTCAAAAGGGCAAGAATAATTTAATATTTTTAACCACTGTGGAATAATATTCCTTACTAGGTTGGCAGCTGTCCCTATAAATTGAAAGAGCAGAAAGAAATAACAGCGTTAGAGATCTTTGGCCCAACCCTTAACTTAAGGGTTTATAGTATTTTTGAACTGAAGCAATCCATCACACAATAGTGAGGGTAGTTGTAAGAAAGTTAGACTTTGTTGACTTGATCAGGAAGGTCTGAGAGGGATCTGACCTGAGAGAACAAGGGAATATTTTTTGTTCCTGACATTCTGAAAATTTATTTCACTTTAGCAATGCTAGTTTTAGGACTCCAATACTGTTATATTAGTGTTGGAGAACCTTGGATTGTGAACATGTTTTAGTGGATTGAACTTCATAAAATGTCTCTGATCCCACATAATATGCGGGATATATACTAGAAATGGATCTTGAAACTTTGTACCCTGTGCATTGAAACAAAATAAAGATTGGTAAGAGATTGTAATTTGTTGAGTGTTAGTTGCGTTGTAGCAATGTTTAATGGTGATTTGTGAGCTTCACTTTTAGAATGATCTGCGTGAATGAACCTTAAGTTTATTACAGGCAAAAGGGAGAAATAGTTATTTGAATAGCTTAAAGTTGGCCACCTTGGTCTTTTCCGTTAAAGAGTTATATTTAGCTTTTTAAAGTTCAGTGTAAGACACCAACACCTGGTTAAGGTGAGTTCAAAGTACCTTACTTCACCAGACTTCTGGGCTGCTAGTGTCTTGAATTGAAGGACTTTCTCGAGTAGGTACACATTTTAATTAATTGATTGAGACTTACTATATCAATTTATCAGTCTACAAAACTACATTGTAATTAAAGGGGTGTATAAAAAAAATGACCCTTTTATCATATTCAAGATTTCAAAGGTCTGTAAATGATTCAATCTTATTTGATACTTACAAATAATTAATAATAACTTTAGAGCATTCTCAAAGCTTGTTAAATCCCGTTCCATTTTTTAATAAAAAGACTCAGTTTAGTTACTTGTTTCAAAGAAGAAACTTGACAGTGTCTTACAAAATTCTTATAATTTTAAGGGATTACTGGGAAAAAAATTTTTTTTTTCATGGCTGTTGAAGCAACTTGTGAAATCATTAAATAAGAAGGGTAATGTGTCATCGATCAGTGCAATGCACAGTGTTTTTTTGAAAAATGTAAAATTGGAGTTATGATGTTGGAAAGAGAAAAAGAAGTGATTTGGACCACTAATTGATATTGATGAGGTTCAGCAAGAAGCTGTTGCGTCACATCCATCCACAAGTATTTGAATTTTCACACTTGTTAGGGAGTGTTTTGTGTTATAAGATACTGTTAGTCGCCTCTACTCTTCATAGAAGAAGAATAGTTGACTGGTCCCTCACAAGCTTACTCCTCAGCAATCAGCTAAGAGGTTAGAAATTTGTGAAAATTGATTGAAAAAATTTTAATATGAGATTTTACCCATAGGTAAAGTGTGTTACTGGAAAAATTTGAATATCCATAAAGTAAAGGATAGATAAAAAAGAGTAAAGGATAGGTCATGGTCAAACTGCTTTTATGATTGTTAAAGAGACAACAATTAAAAAAAAAAAAAATTTTTTTTTATAAATATTTTGAAGGTGTTATTCATGATGAATTTATTCCTAATGGATGATTTATGAATTCTTAACTCTACTGCAAACAACTCGAAATATTGTACACAAAGCTGTTTGAGCATTATCCTTTTTTGATCAACCGAAAAGAAGTTTCATTTCAACAGGATAATGCTTGTCCCCACACTTCCCGTTGAGCCAAAGAAAAGTTAAAAAAACATGGTTTCAAACATTGTCTCATCCACCATGCAGTCTAGATCTTACACAATTGGATTACTACTTGATTGGATCCATGGCCCATTTTTTTCAAGGGTAAAATTTGATAATTTTACAGAAGTTGAAATTGTGGTCCGAGAGTTTGACATCCCTAGGAATGTTATCAGCTTGGGATCAAGCAATTGACGGGCAGATGACTAATGACAGTAGATAAAAACAGACTATACTTATAGAGTATCAATTGTATATAATTAGAGTATCAATTGTATTTTATATCAGAGATATAGTAATATAAATATTTGGTTGAAAAAAAGTCATTTAAAAAAAATAAACCTCTTTATTAAGGCTCTATGACTTCCAAAGTGTAACAGGAATTAAAGAAATTCTCATTTCCTAGCTATTTTTAATTTACTACAGATCATGACATTATTGATATTTTAAATTTTGTCAGGTAAATAATCTAAAGGGTTATTATTATTTCTACCACCACTGAATATAGAACTCTCATACCTTATATTCTCCGTCTTCATTGGTTTCTGTACATCCTCTCCCAGGAGAGGATGTACAGAAACCAATGAAGACGGAGAATATAAGGTATGAGTGTAGGGTGGGAGTTTGAGGCGGCAGGTACAAAGGGAGAGCGGTTATCCATCAAAGGGGGCTGATACCGGCATTCACTAAGCTTGTCAAACCCCATTTGACTTTGCAGAAACCAATGAAGACGGATAATAGAAGGTATGATAGTTCTATATTCATTGGTGGTGGAAATAACCTTTTAGATTATTTACCCATTTGACTTCTTCAAAAAAAGTTCCAGTTTAATCAATTGTTTGAAAGAAACATGACAAGTGTCCTACGAAATTCTCGTAATTGTAAGGCATTACTGGAAAAAAAAATGCACAGCCGCAACTCGTGAAATTATTAAATAAGAAGGAAGGTGCCCTTGACTAGCACATTGTGCGGCATTGCTTAGGAAGAAGGCTTCCGGGCGACCATTAATGGATATTGATGAGGTTCTGCAGGAAGCTGTTGAGTCAAATCCATTCAAGAGAAATTGTGAATGGATTTGACTCAACAGCGTAAAATAAACATACAAAAAATAATTATAATTAATTAAATTAAAAGTGGAAAATTTAAATATTTTAACTATTATTAACTATAACATTTATACGTTATTAGCGTATTTGTAACGTGTATAAGAAAGTAACTGTGGCTGCTGTGTGCTTTTCCCGCTCTTGGAAGGATGTAGATAACTTTAAATATCAAGAGCGACGAAAAAAGTATTTTCGACGTCCCAGGTGTAATAATTAGTTAGAGTAATGAAGCTCAAGACAGTTTTACCTGAACTGTCTTTATTTTTCTGCCTAGAATCCGAAACAAATTGTTTTTTCTTTTTTACACGAAACTTTTAAATAAAAAATGAACGACTGAGTTAGTTATTGATTTAAATCGTAGGAACAAGAGTTGAAGATTACCTGAAAGGTGAAGAGCGAATAAAAATAAATTTTAAATACAGGAAGCAAAATGTTTTATTTAAGGTAATATAATTCAACATATAAAATAAATATTTAATCTCAGTGATATTAAAAATTATGATTAGGGGTCTTGCCAAATAAATCAAATTATAGCTTTTATAAACAAAATTATTTAATAAATATTATTTTTTTGTGATATTTAATCCCACTTAAATTTTAACAATTTTTAGTGCAAGAGAACAGAGAACAGAATAAAAAATCTAACTGTCCCAGACAGGACTCGAACCTGTATCTCCTGCTATCCAGGACGGTGCATTTACNGGATGTACAGAAACCAATGAAGACGGAGAATATAAGGTATGAGATTTTAAATTTTGTTTGAATTAATCTTAGAATTGACTTATACATAAACCAATAAAAAACATTTTTAAAATAAGTCAAATTTTACCCTGTAAGTTTTTATTTTTTTCCCAATATCTTTAGCTTCTCACAATGAATTGTTCTTTGAGTAAAGTAAGAATGATTTGACTTTTTTGCAGACTTCATCATACCTTAATACATCCATTTAATAAAGTTTTGAATCCTAAATAAATAAAGTACTAATCAAATAATTAGAATAATAGTTTTTGAAAGATATGCAGCAGTTTTTGTTTACCAGTTTTTTAAAATTTATGTTGTACTTTAATTCATTTTTATCTTTAGAAACCTGATTGTATAAACTTAGGCATGTGCTAAGTAAACAATTGCTCTTACATAAATAATCTAAAGGGTTATTATAACTACCAATGAATATAGAATTATCATACCTTTTGTAATTTGTCTTTATTGGTTTCTGCAAACCATCGAAGATGTTGCAGAAACCAATGAAGACGAATTACATTTAGCACTTACATAACTTGGGAGACTTGCTTGAAAAGAATGGGCCTATGCAACGAGTAGTTGACTAGCAATAACTTGAAAAAGGTTAGTTTTAATGCCTTAGAACAAGAGCTAAACAACTTTTCTAGTAGTAATATACTGGTATTTTATTTGCACATTGAAATATTTAAAATTATACTCCTACTGCCTCAGTCATTCTACTTATTTTGTCATATTTTGAGATTCCATAAAGTTTTCAAAATTTTAACAAGTTTTGTAGATCTGAATAGGAATATTTTCTATTCTGTATAATTCTCTATCTTTTATCAAAATTTACAAGTAAAAATAGATCTATACTAACATATTACATTTTTAAAAACTGTTAATTTAGAGTGAGTAGAAAGATTATTTTCAAAAACAGAATTATTACTTTTTATTTTTTATACACTTTTAAAATAATAAAATACTTTCTGTATCTCTTGTTATGGTTTTGATAATTTTTTCTTTTTCAGTAAACTATGGAGGCAAATAAGGATATCAAACCTGACAATCAGGGTAATATTTCAAGTGAGGACCTTAGTGAATCATCTGTAAACCCCGAAGATTTGGAAAAATATACTCTTTTGCAGAAACTTAATCTTGCACATGAAATCGGTCTTGACCAGAGTTTTACTTTAAAAAAAGAAGATCCTCCTGACAACAGCATAGAAAAAATTGTAACAGAGGTTGTTCATTCTGCATTTTGGGATTTGTTCCAACAGCAAATCTCTGAGGATCCCCCAAATCTCACTATGGCTCTTAGTCTTTTGAACGAAATCAAAGAAGGGCTTTATGATGTTATGATGCCACATCAGGTTAAATTAAAAGATGAAGTTAATGTAACTTTAGATTTGGAACTCATGAAACAACAAGCTTTACATGGTGTTTTGGATGTAATGTATTTTGCTCAATTTATACTCTCTTTAATGAAAAGGCTGTGTGCTCCTGTGAGAGACGAACAAATAGCAGCTTTGATGAATGAGACAAACATAGTTGCCTTGTTTAGAGGAATTTTGGAAACTCTGAAATTAATGAAGATTGATATGGCTAATTTCACTTTGTTTTCTATCAGACCTGAATTGGTTTCAAACCATATGGAATATGAGAGACAAGCCTTTGCTGATTACTTAAAACTATGCGGAGATAAGTTACCAGTAACTGAAGCATGGTTAAAAAAGCATTATAAATCACAAGATGGTAAAAATATCAAGGATGTTCTTTATGAAGCATTTTTAGACCTTCTTATTTGGGATAGTAATGAACCATACCCTGAAACACTAATTTTAGATGAGAAGAGATTGATGAAATTAAAGGAAGAGTTTTACTTACTAACAGTGACAGCATCAATTGTGCTTCTTTCTTTTAATTCCATTCCACCAATTATTTCATCTGATCAGACTCTGAAAGAGAGTATCAAAGAACATGTTAGGTTATTACTTGAAGGAATTTACAATGACAGCGCCTTGTCTCAATCAATGGAGAATGTCATTGAGCAGGTTAAGAAGGACATTAATGAGAAACTTGTTTTAAGAGATATGAGTCTAATGAATGAGGAGCAAATTCAAAGTCTTCATCAGCAAATTTCCCCTGTGTGTGATACAGATCACCGTGTTCGGGTACTTGTTAAATTGAGAGTATTGGATTACTTAAAACTTACTCTCAAACATCCAGGGAGCAAAACCAATTTCCCTCCTGCATTAGTTCTTTTTAAAAAAGAACTTGAAGCTTTATGCAATACTTTTATGAATATTGTTCTTTATAACATCAATATATGTTACGAACATTATAAAAAAATTTTCAACAATGATGAAGCTCTTCCATCCTCTAGTACTCCATAGGTGAATGTCCATATGAAGTGACCCTATGTGTATTGCCTTCAATTATGCATAATTCAGCTTCAAATATACAATATTGCAATACATTTATAGAGATTCTAATTGTCCAACAGGAAACTCATTGTTCAGCTTTTATAAAGGTAAACTACCATGTTTCAGGAAGTAGGTTGCATACATTATCTACTATTAAAGCAAACATTCCAGCTTGGTTCACAATTACAATATTATATATATATATAGAACTCTCATACCTTATATTCTCCGTCTTCATTGGTTTCTGCAAACCATCTTCTGTTGGCGAGCGCTTTCGGACACTGTCCATCTTCTGGCCGAATACATACGTTCACTGTCACGGTCCGTATTCAACTGTGTTTTTCTGTGTGTTAGTTGTGTCAGGTAGCTGTAGGGGTCACTTTTGTCGGCGATCAGGTCTGTCGCATGTGNACTTAGTTAATCTTATTTTATGAATGTAAAGAGATTATTGTAGTCTAAAATATTTGCCAAATGGCTTAAGAAAAATATTTTAAGTATCATTGTTATTTTGAAATGGCAGGCTCCATGATATATAGCACTCTCAGCCTTTTTTTCTTTTTTTGAGGTTGAGGATTCTGAAGTGAATTTCATTACTATTTAATGAAAGCTTTGAACAGTCCAATTTATTTGGAACATTTTTTTATTGACAGTATTTAAGATTATTTAAATTCAAATTTTCAAGTGAAATTACTAAACAAAACAAAATTTGATATTAATTATATAATAATAAAATATAAGCTAAACATTATTTGTCTTTAGGATGAAATATAATTTACCTTATTATATTTATGAGACATATAAATAACAAATAAATTACATAAAAAATATTTTAAATAATTGGAAAATTATAAAGGATTGTATAAGGAGAATTATAAATGGTGCACTATTGCTTATGAAAATATACTGGTAAGAAACTTGTGCCTTTAATAATTGAACCTTTTCTTGTTCAATTCTTATAAAGATGGAGCTAGATTTAAGAAAAAAATGTAAATATGAAATCAAGGTTTTTTTTTGTTTATGCACTCTTCCTTTATGTTGTTGAAATTTCAAATCTGAGCAACACCTATTTTTACCAAATTTTATTAGTGTTGATTAGTATTTAATCACTTTTATTATTGTTAAAATACATTTAATCCATTTATTTAAATTCAAATCCATCTTTTATTTATATAATCATTTCCTTTAACAGGCGTATATATTTGAGTGTGTGGGATTAATAGAGTCTTAATCATTATTTTTTTCTTTTTTAATAGAATAATTAAAGCTGCAAAGTTTTTGACTAAGCTACTGTACTGAATTGCATTTTTGGGAGTAATTCTAATTTGGATAACTTCTTTAAATTAAATAACCAAGTTATTAATGCTCTAATAATAAGTATTTATTCTTATTCTTTATATAGTTGATAATAATTTATTGCATTTAGTGTTGACAAATACTAAAAAAAATATTGTAGCTTTTTATGCTTTTAAGTTCCTTAATTTATTTAGTTGAATTGATTTATAGGTATTTAAGATTCAAGATTAAATTAATTATTTTTTAAAAGTTTAAACTAGCATTTTAAACTATTAACTCTTAGGCTAACCTCTAAAGAGGAAATGTTTTTATTTATTTATTAAAAAAATTATTTATTTGTGTGTATTTGCTTTGTGCGAGTGTTTAAAAATTGAAGGTTATATGTATTACCAAAATTAAAAATCATAATTAAAAGTATCATTATTATTTTACATTTTGATATTTATGTTATTTATTACTAAAATATAATGAATATTATAGTTTTTACCATTGAACAATATACAAATTTAATATGATCTTAAAAATTTTATTTTTAAAGTAGAAATTAAAAAAAACAACTTTAGTTTGAGTGTTTACATGTGTCCTAGCTTTTCTTAATTTGATCTTTATTTACTAGCATTCGAAAGAGGCTATAGTTGGTTTTTAAATTATATATTATTATAAATAATAAATTATTATTAATAATTTAATTAAATTATATAATTATTTATCAGTAAACTATGGAGGCAAATAAGGATATCAAACCTGACAATCAGGGTAATATTTCAAGTGAGGACCTTAGTGAATCATCTGTAAACCCCGAAGATTTGGAAAAATATACTCTTTTGCAGAAACTTAATCTTGCACATGAAATCGGTCT
Source organism: Oncopeltus fasciatus (assembly GCA_000696205.2). Lineage (NCBI taxonomy): Eukaryota > Metazoa > Arthropoda > Insecta > Hemiptera > Lygaeidae > Oncopeltus > Oncopeltus fasciatus. The sequence goes on from KZ807443.1 coordinate 432,415, forward strand.
TGACCAGAGTTTTACTTTAAAAAAAGAAGATCCTCCTGACAACAGCATAGAAAAAATTGTAACAGAGGTTGTTCATTCTGCATTTTGGGATTTGTTCCAACAGCAAATCTCTGAGGATCCCCCAAATCTCACTATGGCTCT
>KZ807443.1:459003-474323 GCA_000696205.2 Oncopeltus fasciatus
AAAAAAAAAAAAAAAAAAAAAAAAAAAAAAAAAAAAAAAAAAAAAAAAAAAAAAAAAAACTGATGAAAGTTTTTATTACTCTTAGAAAACATTTAGTACAGAATTAAGATATTATAGATTTTATTACATAAAATATTATTTCAGAAAAATTACAAATATTAGTCTATTATTCACCATTTTCAGAATATAATAGTCTATAATATATAAGATATAACTAATTTTTAAGTAATGAACATAAGGAAACAAAAAGAACAAGTGAAAATAAATGGAATTTGAAGTGTATACTCTTAGAAATTTTGTCAATAAAACTATTTTTATGAAATTAAAAAAAAAAATTGTTTAGATTTTTTATAAAATGCTTGAATTCCAAATTAAATATATTACAGCTTGTTAACCTCGATGTAATTCTAAAGTTGGTGGGGCAGCCGGTTTTTCTCCTAAATAAACAATACACTGTTTTGTTTAACAAGGCTTTTGTTCAACTAAAGCCATTCACTCTTTTTCAGGTTGCTCTAGAAGAGATTAGGAGAACTAGGTTAGACTTCAAGGCCATCTGTATATACAAAAAATGAAAATAATTTTCACGCTATTGAGAGTGTTATTCGTGTTTATTAATGTTAGTTTTTGTCCTTGAGACTTTTACCAGATTCATTTTTTCTTGCCTAGTTAATAATAGGGTATATTTAGTATTTATGGTAATGCGTAGCTACTGCATTATTTTAGAATGCCTTACATATATTTTATCACAATTGACAATACGTACAGTATCTTAATTAGATAAGTATGTTAGATCACAGAGAATTGAATTAACTCAGCTGCCAGTCTAGCATTAATTTACTAAATTACTGAATAAATTAATGCAAAAAATCAATATAATAAAACCATTCCATTTTAAATGAAAAAAAAAAAAGGAAAGGTTTCAGCATAAAAATGTAGCAACTTTTAAGCAATTTTATTAGCCTATAATATTATTTAAATATTCCATACTATTTGTTACAGATATCTATTTCAGTACTCACATTTGTGCAAAGTAAACTATGTTTTTTTTACATTTATATTTCACCATGATAAATTTAATATCTGTTGAACCTTAATTTTAAGTAATATATTTAACTCCTTCAATCCTGATACGCCCATTTTGAGGAATATACAAAACTTTATAATTATAACAGATATTTAAAAAAAAACACCTAAACAAACCTAAACTTTAACTTAGATTGCAGTTTTCTGATATGATTTTCTTTTTTTTTTTATGTATTTTTAACTTCTAAATTTAGTATCAGAATATAAGAGGATTTAGAGCAAAGACAGAAGTGCATGATACTTAGTTCATCAGGATTATTTTGTAAATTTTTAATATTTGTATTATTTTATTTTTTAAAGCAAAAAAGTGAATAACAATATAATACTGGCATATCCAATAAATAAAATGAAAATGAAAATGAAAATGTACAGAGGAAAAAATAGTAACTCTCACACATAGTAAACTATATAATTCTTCAGTACTTACAGTTAATAAAATGTCAAGATAATATTTAGAATCTAGAGTGGAATTATATTGGAGTATTATGTAGCATATAGAGTACATATCGAGTATGGTCTATATTGGTCTCAGAACAAAACAATTCTATTTACTTAAATCTTTTTAGTTTATTAAAATTTTGTAAATAAAAAATTTATCTTTCTTAGAAGATTAAGTTGTGATATTCTCTGTGATACTTATTTCTTTAAGAACAGGACTAGACAAATCCAACTGGGCTGAAATTTTAAAACAGCATAAGTTCACGAAAGTTTCATTTATTGACCACATGATTTTTTTTCCCTAATGAAAGTTAGAAATCTATTTAATTTTTATAGATGTTTGCATATTTCCATTATTATTCGTTTTGAAGAGAGACCAGAGTTGAAAAATTTAATTAACCCAACAGTCAGGGCATAATAACCATGATGTTGATCGCCCTATAACCTGATCCTAATCCTAATCCTATTTCCATTATTAATTCCCCAAATGATTGTCAATTTGACTACTTTCAAAGATTTCTCTCTCTCTCTCTCTCTCTCTCTCTCTTCCCCCTCTCTTATTCTTTTAGTTTGGGCTAATGGCCAACAACTATAAGAACACTATTATTTTATTTAAAACTTGCTCTATTATTTTATTTAAAATTGCTTTTCCATATTCGTATTTAGAGTGGTTATTTATATAATAAGGGGTTATTTATGAATAAAATTAAATAGGACATACTTGACGATTTACATTTATTTAAAATCCCACATTTAACTATTAGCTTAATGTATGGATTTAAAAATAAAATAAATAAATAGTATTTACAGTCTATATTAAACCCCTGAAGAGGCGACATTGTCAAGCTGTTTAAATGACTCTCGTTATTTAATTTTTAATTTTATAAATATTACTTTTTTGTGGTATATAATCCCACGTAAATTTTAACAATTTTTAATGCAAGGGAACAGAATAAAAAATCTAACTCTCCCAGCCAGGACACGAACCTGGATCTCCTGCTATCCAGGTTTGAGTCCTGGCTGGGATAGTTAGATTTTTTATTCTGTTCCCTTGCACTAGAAATTGATAACAATTCATTTTTGGGCCTCTTTTTATGAATTGTTGTAAGACTTTGGTTTTTGTTAAATCGGATGAGAGGTAGAATTACTTGTTTATTTACTATTGTTGATTAATTATTATTAATCGGATGAAAAGATGTACTAAGCACTATGGGTGTGAAATTAAATTCATTAATATTTATGTTTAGCATTAAAAAAAAAAAAAAAAAAGATCCATTATAAGGAAAAAATAAAGAGTGAAGTAAAAATGGCTGGCTCCTCTCCTCACTCTATGCAGAGCCGACATCAGCCACATTACTCTCTCCTTTAATTGTCATTTTAGGCTTTCTTAATAGTCATTTAATATCAAATCTTTCACTCCTATCTATTTCCTTAATCAATGAAGTATATGTTTAGGTTATGTAGCTCCTGCGTGACCGACTTTTAAAATTAAAAAAAAAACTATGAATATTAAGTGTTTCCCACATACACCTCTCCCAAACAGCCTAGATTCAGCTTTGTGTAAATTTTTTTTAATACTTTCATTGGTTTCTCCTACTCTTAAGATCAAAGGAATTACTATGTTCATCTTCAATCAATCATTAGAAATCTGCTTGATGGGTTTTAATTTACTTGTCTATTTTGTCAAACACGAAAAACCGACAGAATGAATAAATCATTTTCAGTAAATAAATAGTTTTGTTATATTAATATTGAAATTGTGTTTAACCACAACACTTATTTGTAATTTTACAATACGTATTCTTCATTTTATTACAATTATAGAAGAGAAGGTGTTACGAGGATATTCTGAACATCTTATTTTAAAACTTTCGATTTATTTTAATGAATGTAGAAATTTAACAGCAAAAGATTATCCGATGCCGAAACTGATATCCATTTCTTGACCTCAATTGTCAATACCTTTATTTCAAAGGGATCATGGTGGGAGGGGGTGGGGTCTCCCCGTTTGTTATTATGTAAATTTATAAAACTTTTATTTCTATAACTTTTGTCTAGGTATTTTTTTTTTTTTTTTTTACAAAAATATAACTCCATTAGTACTTTTCTTTTTATAGAATTACATTATCTAGACCCGACTAACGTCATTCTACATAAGGTATTGTAGTTTATATACATAAATCGTCTAGTGAAATTTGGACTTTAACCCATAGGTTGTTGGTCCAGTGTGGTTTCCATCGAGTATGCTCAGTCTGGCCAAAGTAGTAGTTCTATTCACTTAATACCTTACACCCCAGGAACTGTATTTTAGACACCTCGAGTTATTTAACCTATATTTACATAGTGTTAGCCTCAGAATCAGTTATCTCTATATTTTTTTACTAAAGCCCTATGAAAAATGTACATTTATTTTGCCGCAAACGCCAGATATCCACAGATATATCTAGATCTCATCTCCACTATTTTGGTAAGTAATCTTTTTTTCGTATATATAATAATTTATTTAAATATTACCCAAAATTGCACTTTTAAACAATACTATTTATAGATCAACCTTCAAGACAGTGGTAGGGAGATAGGGATTTGAGGTCAAAGGTACAGGAGTAGATAAATCTTGGTTTTTCAATGTGGTAAATCAATCAAATTGACTACCAATTGTTGAATAGCTAGATTGTCCGGTTATGAGGAAGTCAAAACTACCTCTTTCTCCTGGAATTCAATATATTAACATTATGAATTGCCGAATATCTTCTGTAAAGCTAACCTAAATAACAGAACAGGGTGTGCCTTATTTGCGCAGAAAAATATAATAGCTATTTATCTTAGTAATATTAATAATTATTACTTAGTAATAATGACATTAATGTATTATGAAAACTTTCAAAAAATTTGAGCTCCATAGACTTTTTCTCAGAGCGAAAAAGTAAAAGGAGTGGGGGTAGCAGGTACAAGGCAAATCGGGTTTTTTGTCATCCCCCTTCCTAACAGAACTAATGTCGTCTATAAAATTCCCTGTTCCAAACCGCATTNAGGCCACAGCTTTCAGTTTTTTTAAATGAATTAAATTTTATAAATGAAAAATTTAAAGGACTCCTTTTTGGTGTCTAGTAGAATCGGAAAAACATGGGAAACATTCACGAATAGTCTGTCATGGGGACAGACTCATGAGCTACATTCTTTTGGAATTAGCTCAGATGTTTTCGAAAATAAATTCAAGTCTTTATCAATAAGCCAACAAAGCTTGTGACTATATTAATTAATTATCAAGCTTTAGCTATTAGATAATTACTTGTTTCACTTGGTGTGAAGATTTGTTTATTTGTTTTATTTTGTCTTCCTGGGAGTCGCTTCCAAAGTATGATAAGCACGAGATAGATAATTCATTTGTCTTGAAGCTACAGTCATTTAAGATTTTACGGTGATCGCATTTAGCATGATCATGACCTTTAAGCACATTTATTTATTAGGATCAGTAGGCTCTGGTCATAGGATTTATAACTTATAGAATTTATAGCTACTGGCGCAACCTATATTTAAAATTCATAAAAATTACTTATTTACTGTTCAGTTACTACCTTTATAATTTTACTCTAATGGGTTAGTTATGAATTAAACAAAGTGACAATAACAATTAAAGGCAATAGAATAAAAAAATCTATTTGTCTCATCCAGGACTCAAACCTTGATCTCTTGCTAGCCGGGCCGGAATGCTATCCATTACACTATCAATCCGGCCCGGGAAGCAGGAGATCCAGGTTCGAGTCCTGGCTGGGACACATAGATTTTTTTATTCTATTCCCTCTCATTAATTGTTTAAAATTTACGTGGGATAATAAACCACAACCAAATAAATATTTATAGACGTGACAATAAGATATGCGTAGACGAACGCTTCCCTCAATTCATACGACAAAACTGAGAAAATAAAGAATTTATAGTTCAACAAATGGCAAAAACACCTCAGGTCGATACGTGTAGCCGATTAAAAAAATTTATATTTATATTTTTAACTCATAATTTAACCTAATTTAAACATATTTTAATCAAGCTTATATGAAATTTAAAAAAAAAACGTTGGAACGGATAATACCGATCCTGAGAAATTGGGCGTACTACATATGGTACACAGACATTCTTTAGGTCACTTTTTTTTTTTAAATATACCTTTGTAATCGGCCGAGAAAATCAAAATTTTAACCATCCTTTTTATTTTAACGTTTTAATCCCGCCCCCCTCCCACCACCATACGCCTTATGCTAAAAGAAATTTATAGAAACGGCTAAAAAGATTTTGATGAAATCGGAATTTCGTATGAGCTTTGTGAACACTAAGAGAAGAAATTTAAATTTTTAAATGTCTTTACCAGCCATGCGGTTACACTTACCGACTTGGAATAGGTGCTGTTTTGACAAATGAATACTAGATTTTTGTTTTATTTGATATTTTTCTTATTCCACCTGCTATCCTGTAAATATATGATTTTTTGGAGGGGGTTAGAGTCTAAAGAATTGTAATTATGCGTGTTTATTATAATGTTTGAATCATAGCTAACATTCATTTGTAAAATAATTAAAATTAACTAAATAAGTGGTGCTAGGCGAATTAGTAAACCTTTGACAGTAACCTTTATGACACATAATAAATTATTATTAACAATATATTATTTAAGAAAATAACGAAACTTATGAAAAATGCAAGGAGGATTTCGTTGTTAATTTATTCATGTTCATTTAATGTCACACTATTTGGAAAAATATAGTGTAACATTAAATGAACTTTGTAAATTGTTTTCAAATTGTTGAAAGAAAGTTACGAATGAATGGTCATAAATAATCAGTATAGGACTAATTAACTTACAAGCGTATAATATTTACTATTTATAGTACTTGACTATTTATAATATGTATATTGTATACAAGTTTTCAGCAATTGCATAAACGCCATTACTGTCTTTGTCGAAACCCTTGGCCATAAATTATTTAAGGACAAATAGCGCATATGTAGTAACTTGAAGAAGTGTTCCCCTTAACAATTATACAACTTATTGAAGAAAAAAAAACTACTTGTTGTCTTAATCGTTTCATGCCGTTTAAAGGCAATTTTCGGATAAAAGTAGGAGGTACAAATTTTTATTTTGGAGGGGGGCAGTACAAATTTCAGAACTTTTTTGGAACTACTATATTTCTTTCACGAAGAAATATATGACGCCGTAAAATACACTGGCTGGTATACTTTGTTCTGAAACCAATATTTTATCAGTTTATATGAACAGTAAAACTGTTCTTTGACTATATACTATTACATTGATATCATTGTAATTAGAGAAGGAAATTAGAAAAGAAAAAAACTCCCCGTGTGTATAAAACTGAATTACAATCCAGGTAATATCAAGCTGAATTACAATCAATTTTACTTTAAAACTTAAAGGTATATAGCACAGTTTTAGCCAATGTAACACTAGTATGGTTCTTTTTATTCTGTGATTTATATTAATAGAACTACAATGATATTGTGATGAACAAATTTTTTCAGAACTAATGATGAAATAAGCTCATTCTCATAATAATATACAATTACAAATAAAACCCTGGTAGTAAGTTTTGACAGGCGACTCTCAGTAAAATTGGGAAATGCAGTTTTAAGTAATTAAAAAATAATTTGTAAGCTGTATGCCAAAAAAAAATAAGTCCCTAAGTACTATTAAACTGATTTTTATAAAATAATTGAATTTGACATTAAAAATTAAATCATAATTCAGAAATGAATTTATGCAATCTAGTAAATTTTAAAATCAAGAGTGTTCATCAATCTAAAAAATATATCGCTACCATAATATCCATTTAAAACATGAACAATTGGTAGCTAACCATAAAAACGATGAATATTACTTTAAAAATAAATGCAGGTAATATGTTATGATCATATAGAATAATATACAGTTATTATTTAGTTCCAATCTATAAATACATAAGTGAGTATGTGTGTGGAATGTATTTCAAAATATATTATTACATCACTAAATCTTAAAAAATATATCTGCTGGCAATATTCTTCTCTACTAAAACCAAATTTTAGTGAATATTTTTTCATTCATTATCTTAAATTTTGGAAAAAATGTGATTTTGTGAAAAACTGATTTAGTCAGAACTATTGACAAAATAAGCTCTTTCACATACTAATACACATTTCCAAATAAAATCCCGGTGGTAAGTTTGGACGGGCGACTCCCAGTAAAATTGGGAAATGGAGTTTTGAGTCCTTCGAGTGAGGGGTAGGCCCCAGTATATATAGTCCAGTCGGCATTCTCCTGGCAGTTAGCTCTCGTCTCTCACAGGATAAACATGTTCAAGGTACTGCACCGCACACCATATCTTCACGTTCCTTTACTATCATTAAGAATATTCCTACTAACTTATAAATTAAAAATTGTTAGTAATTTTTCTTGTCTTGCTTTCATTATTTCTAAATTTCTTTTCTAAATTCTTTCTTGAAATCATTTTTTATAAATATATATCATCAGCACAATTAAGGAAATCATATGTTTTATTATTAAGCTAAAAATAATCTTAGTTTCAAGTATAATGACAAAATATACTGAAAGAATTTAAAATTTATTAATAGTAAATCTCGTTCTATTTAATTATTCTTATAGCATGCATTTTAACTCCCTAAACAACTATTACAAAGAAATATCCAGGGATATTGATTTAGTTAAAATAATAGAAGATTAACATGTGTAAAATGTAACTTGTCTTCATAGTCAAGCTCAGAAGATTTATTTAATTCAAATAGAATTATTTCAAATAAATAAAAAACTACAATAGTTATTTTTAAACACAATTAAATCTACTATTAGAAACAAAGCTAATAAACTAGAATAAATTACAATGTATTAGAGATACGTTTTTACAGAATGGAAAGTTGAGGTAACTGAAAGTTTTTTTAAAAAGAATTTCCTTAAACCAAGATATTTAAATATTTTATTTGGCTGTGGTATTTTAGCCCACGTAAATTTTAAACAATTAATGAGAGGGAATAGAATAAAAAAAAAAAAAATTTTTTTATTCTATTCCCTTTCTTTAATTGTTCAAGATATTTAAATTTTAAATAATTTGTAACTTATTTTTAATGATAACTTGAGCATTCATATCTCATAAAAATATTAGCATATCATTTTTCTAAAGTTTTAAAGAACATAAAATGGGGCGCCAGGGTAGAACATGAGATTCGTTCGGGTCTGGCAATCCTGGTACTGCGGGTTCAAATACTGCTCAGGGCAAACTTTTTTGATAAAAAACGTTCGTCCAAAGCCATGGATGTTTAGAACGGGTTGAAAACCTGTTGATAGCCCCTCACTATAACACCCAATGGTAAAAGAGAAGCTAACCCTTATAAATAAAAAACATAATGTGAATTATAATATTTCATTGCGTTCATATTAATTTAAAAAGATTTAAATAAAGTACAAAATTTAATAATGCTTAGTAAAAAATTTAGAATTATGCTTAAGTCCTTTTGTGCTCCGTTTAAATATTAAAAACGGAAAAAAAATTATATTTTAACAAAATAAATAAAATAAAATATTTAAAATGACAAATTCTTAACAATTTTTTTTAAAATCTGAATTTTAAAGTAACTCAATCATACAATAAACACCTTATTTTTTGAAAACCTAATTGGCATTCTATTCCTTGTACTTGAAACATCATTTGTGTATTGATCTCTCTTCCTTCATTATTTAATATATTAAAATATATTAAATCACCCTTAATTTTTGCATGAAATACTAGATAGTTACTTAATTTGATTATTGAGAATTCATTCATTCAGGATTCATCATATACTTATTCAACATTATATATATATGCTCTCTATTTCAGTTTCTGGTCCTCTCCGCTCTCTGTGGAGTAGCGCTTTCCGCCCCTCAGTACGGAAGAAGCGAAGGGCACTACGAAGACTACCACTCTGAACCATACTACAGCTTCGAGTACTCAGTAAATGACCCTCACACCGGAGACATCAAGAGTCAGAGGGAGCAGAGGAAGGGAGACAGCACCCAAGGAGAGTACAGCCTCGTTGAACCTGATGGCTCCAGGAGGTCTGTCCAGTACCACGTTGAAGGCAAGTCCGGATTCCTTGCTGAAGTCCAGAGGAGCGAAGGTCATGCTAGGCCAAGCTACTCTTCACCAAGCTACTCTGCTCCAAGCTACTCCAGGCCCAGCCTCCATCAGCAGTCTTCAGCATACAGGTCTCCCTCAGTCTCCTCCTACAGCCAGTCTCAGCCAAGCTACAGTCAGTCCAGCTACTCTTCCAGCTCCTCATACCAGTCTGCACCCTCTTACAAATCATCCGCCCCAGCATACAATCCAGCCCCATCCTACAGGCCAAGCTATAACTCACAACCAGCCTACCAGCCAAGCTACAACTCCGCCCAATCCTACAACAGCCCAAGCTATAGCGGTCATGGAGCAGCAACTTCCAGTGTATCCATCTCTACCCATGGTGCTAAGATCTCTACATCCACGAAACACATCATACCACAAAGGCATGGACACAATTCGTACTAAATACCTCACTCCCCAATTATCAGCCATTTATGGTTAAACTGTAATCAAGTGTAAATATTTTTTTTACTTTTATACTTTTTCAAATATATTTTTTCACTTTTTTTAATTTTTGTTTCACGTGTAATACCCTTACATCTTTTAAATTAGAACATTAAGGATTTAAATTAAACAGTTTTAATATTTTATAATATATTTTTGTATTATGCCTGTGGTACAAAAGCGTTCGTTAGAGTAAGATATAGATATACCGTTGTGTTGTGTATATTGTTTATATATGCAACCAGTGTTCCTAAAGTTGGTTTCAAACATGGACACAAAGGTATTTCTCTTGAGCACCCAAGCTACATACAGCTTCCGTAATAATGATTCCGTCAAAACGAAGTGTCGAGCTTTTGAAAATTAAAATTCAGAAATAAAATTAGTTAGGGTTAATGTGCCAGTCCATATGCTTGCTTCGCTCTTACTATCATAACAACATTTTGGTTTTATTTTTATTTTTATCTTGTTTTATACTAAGACTTGATTAGTAACTTTTTAAAGAACTTAACTACACATGATTTAGTGTTATTGTGTTTGTTGGCAACCGAAGTAATAAAGCCATTATGGTAAACAAAAAAAATGCAATAATAAACTTTTTTGTCCCAATGTGTTAATGCGTAAATTAAATTATGTTTAAGAGTCTAATGAGTACTCTAAATTTTGTAACTCGCTTATCTCCCTAAATTTGTTTATTTAGCAGTAAACAAATTAATTCCAATAATACTGATTCAAATTAAAGACCATTGACGCTCATTAAAGAAGGAGCTGAGTATGTCTATGGCGTTACAAATGTACATACTTTGTCACAATTGTCATAATAATGCACTGATATTAAATTCTAGTGGATAATAATGCTATTATCGAAGTGTTGTTTTGTTGAAGATATATTATTATTTGGAGGTAACTAGTTGACCGTCAAGCTTTATGAAGAGATTTTAGTAGGGATTCTGTTTTGGGAACTGAAGAATTTAAATGAATTTGTAATTATAATTTTTTTAAATTTCTGTCAACGTTTTTCCTTAGTTTCAGGCCTTCACCAGGCCTGAGTAACAAAATAAAACATACAAAAAAGAAAGAAACATATCTATATGTTATAATACGACAGATGAATAAATAAATGATATGATAAAACTGAGTGTCCTTAACTATATATAATGAATGAAAACTAAATACCAACCATAACCACCATTACCAACCAACACACCTTATGAGGTGATGGGGATAGAGAGAGAGAGAGAGGGAGGGAGAGAGGGAGAGGGAGGGAGGGAGAGAGAGTGAGAGAGAGAGAGAGAGATGGAGAGAGAGAGAGAGAGAGCGACTGCTACTAAGCAGACAGATCAGTCACGATCATGGGATCATGGGCAAAATGGAGAGTCCTGAGCGGAATATTGAAATGCTATGGGTTGATCTTATGATGATTTTCGTTTTAAGTAGTGATAAATATTACTGTGAAGGATATCTCCTTCTTTTGTAATTAATGGGGTTTGTTTCTAAATGTATGTGAATAGACTCAGCTAAAAGTCGTTTCTCAAGACTGGGTTCAATCGCCAGAAGAGTGAATTTGTCAAAGTCGAACGTATATTTGCAAGTAATCGAGTGTTTTGAATGTATACAGTATTTTGAATGTGTGCAGTACTGTTTTTTTTTTTTAAATTTTACTACAGGATTTATACACAAAACTAAAAATCATAATTTATTTTTAGTGAATAATAGTTATAATGGCATTATTTCAGCCTAGGCAAAGATGGAAGGCGGTTGAATTCAGCAATTAAAATATTCATTACTTATGACCGATAGGAATTAAACCATTTAGCTGTACTTTGATAAAGTTATTTATTTAATTATACGCTTGGCTGTATGTGACTTTGAATGACCAATAAAACAAGGTATGCTTTGTCTTCTACTTTCATCAAATCTCATTGTATCACACTGAAAAATGGGAAATTGGTCTAATACACTCGAATTAAACGTTATTGTTTAGTAGAAATGCATCATGGAGTCGTCATATGCAGGTTTTGCGAGCTTATACTCAATGAATTGATCCAAGTAACTTTACCAAGTTTCAGTAAGAATACCTTGATCCTATCATTAAGAAAGAACAGAGTCAATATGTTTCCGGAACATTCCCGAACAAATCGAGTAAAGAACAACTTGTAATTCTCCAGGGCCGAATAGAGAAGGAGTATTCACAGAAGTATTTATATATTTCGGGAGACCGAGTAAGGTTACTTGAACACGTCATATTTGCAAAATTAGTTTTGCTGTCAATATTTACTCCACAGAAAAATATTCTTGCTTGTAAATATTTTCTCCCTGGAGTGGTTTTCTTTATAAAATAATTAAAGGAGAGTAAATTACTGTTGCCAAATTTGATTTCTATTTGAAATTGAATTTGTCAAGAATTATTGAATACCTGATTAATTAATGATTAGAGAGTCGCTGCACAATTGTATTACCTTTAAAAATTAGCTTCCTGCTAAAAAAATACTTAGAAAATTTAATTTAAAAAATCAGAGATATTTCTGATAAGAAACTATTAATTTTTAGCCAAAAACATTCATTTTGTCTACATAATGTTTTATAAGCCAATATAAGTTTGTTACTCAGCGCTAACTTCCCGTGTCATGTAATCCAGTTCTTTTATCAAATCTGTATATATTATCAATAAACATATATGAGATTATATGCAATTAATATGCTAACTACAAGATATAATTTTCACATTTCAATAAAGAACTCACTATTTCATTCTCTATTTTATATCTATATGCCAAATTTCATCCAGGAAAACAAATAATTGTAACTTTTTATGGAGCAAGTAATTAATAATATAATAATTTTGCTATGATTATCCTAAAATATTTCTTTTATCAATAAACATAACATTGTTGAGTTTCCCCCCCATCCTACCCCTTTTAGTCCGAATAAGCTCATTAACAAACATAGTCTTTTGTTTAGGATTTAAATGCTTCATGCAAAATCTTATTGGGAAAAACTGAAAATTGTCGAAAAACACACTCACACAAGTAATGTATATATATCTCTAAATTGTAAGTTGTTAGGTGTTACCTTACCCATAAAATCTTGCTACCCAAAAATAATATACATTTTTGAGACTATCTGGATAAAATGAACAATTTTTTTAATACTTTGCTTTGAATATTTTTAAGCAAACTACATGGTCTCCTCGTCACACTCAGAATTATTTCAAATGTCCTCAATGACCGTCAATCGTGACAAATATGAGGAAACGAAGTTTTTATTTCAATATTACTGCTTTAATAAATTAAATTATTACCTGATCTTATATTTAAAAAAAAATTTAAAAAATATTTTTTTAAACTATCCGCATATTCTAAAACCATCTGTTGGAGTTTCTGGAAGTACTTTTCACCTGTCTATTGCAATTTCGTAAGTGAAAGTTCGTTAAAATCCTTTGTCAGATACTCAAGAGATGTCTATTTAACTCAAAAATAAGCTACTACAATACTGCCTATAATTAACAAATCAATAAAGAACGAAGGGAATGAAGAAAATAAAAGTTCATCAATTATTAGCTTCTTTTTTTTTTTTTAATCAGCTTTTATGTTAATTACTAGTTGAAGTGATTTTTAGCTTGCCTGATAAGCGTCTTTTGTCTACACTAGTAGAAATTTTATATAAATTCATGTGTCTTAAATAAAACAAAAACACTTGCAAGTCCCTGTTGGATTTAAAATATCTAACGAGTTTATTGGTGATCTTGTCTTTCAGAAATATCTTCTTTCTGAAAGACATATATGTTACTGGTTAGGCGAAAGAAAAAGGAATTCCTGACAGAAAAAGTGAATGAATTCTGACATTATATGGTTATATATTTTTTATTAGTGTAATACAATTCAGACTATCTCCCTAATCAGAAGTGATTTTTGGAAAGAAATCATTTGAAAACTTATATTTTACAAGTAAAGTAAATTGCTTCAAAATTATAACTGAAACGGAATATGAAGCACTATTATTAGAAAATATTCACATATTCTGAAGCCATCCTCATTATTTAAGAGACTCAGATATCATAACTTGATATATAAATATATAATTTAGCATTCCAATTGTTAGATTCCATTAATGAATACGAAATTTTTTAGTATTTCATTTTTAGCCTATGTGAAATTTCATTAGTCCGTAATTTGTCTTTGATAATTAAGTAAACGAAATTAGTTTCTAGAAAAACACAAAAATCAATAAACAATTTTTATATCAGTGTGGGCTATTATGTACTTATTGCTAAAAATAAATAAAAATTAGTGTTTATTTATTCTCAGTAAAAGTACTAAAAATATATTTACAATTATTTTTTTCAAAATAGAATTATTTCATTATATGTTTTCTAAAGTTTACTAAGAAAATAAATGAGTCGAATAAAACCTAAAATAATAATAAAAAAAAGAAGAAAAATAACGAATTGGAATATAATAGGCTATATTAAAGAAAATTATTGTCTATTTTATTTCATATAATTTTTTTAGTTAGCTAATATGAGATATATTTTACACTCTACATTTTTATCACTAGTTCATATTAAAGTGTCTAATAACATTAGAAAAATTATTCTAGTTGCTTTTGTTAGTTTTTTTACATAATTTAAAATGCATGAAAATATATATTTCTAGACTTATACATTTTCATGCATTTGAAACTTAAATCTAAGCATTTCTAGACTTAAATCTGATTGTATTTAATGCCATCACCAGAAATTGGTTTAAAGGAATAATTGCTGGCATTATACCATATCTGCTATGATAAGTTTAGAGTTTTTCTTCATTTACTATCATAGATTACTGTTACCAAGTGATATTGTAATGAACGGATATAATCAAAACTGTTGATGAAATAAACTCTTACACATAATAATACACATTTACAAATAAAACTCCGGTAGTAAGTTTGGACGGGCGACTCCCAGTAAAATTGGGAAATGCAGTTTTGAGTCCTTCGAGTGAGGGGTCGGCCCCAGTATATATAGTCCAGTCGGCATTCCCCTGGCAGTTAGCTCTCGACTCTCACAGGATAAACATGCTCAAGGTACTGCACCGCACACCATACACGTTCCTTTGCTATCATTAAGAATATTCCTACTAACTTATCCTTATAAATTAAGTATTGTTGTTAATTTTTCTTTTCTTGCTTTAATTAATCTTTTTTTTTTTTTTT
>KZ807443.1:483891-506442 GCA_000696205.2 Oncopeltus fasciatus
AATAATAATAATAATAATAATAATAATAATAATAATAATATTTGTTTATACATTTTTTATTTTTTAGACTGAGTCAAAAATTCGCTGGTCTGTGCAATAGTAAATTATTGAATAAGTAGTACATTGGGTTAAATGTTAAAGAGATAAGAATGGAATCTGGAATCAGTAAATATTGTTTTGTTTTTTCTCTGATTCTCTACTCTCTGCTTTTAAAGCTTGAGAATTTTTAGGAGAAGAAAAAAAATTAAAGCATATGACTAATGTTTTGCCAGCTATAAAAACATTATCTAGAGTACCATCCTATTTCACCACTAGTATTTTATATGTGCTCCTAGTAAGTTTTTAATTATTTATCATTACTTTATTTCAAAAGAATACTTTGAGACTGATACCATATTTAATATATAGCTCTATATACAATATATAATGTATATATATATATATAATTANTGTAATAAAAATATATATAAAAACAATAACTCTAATTTGAATTATTGTACATAAGTTCTATTTTTTTTCAGTCATATTTTGAAAATTGTTAAAAAGAAAGAAATGAGAAAAAATGTATTTTTCTACATTAAATGCAAGGGAATAAAATATAAAATATCATACGAACTCAGCCGGGACTCGAACCCGGATCTCCTGCTTTACGGGCTGACATGTTAAACATTTACACCACCGAGGCTAGCTAGATAATTCATTAAATTCCTCGCACTCTATTCCCTTGCATTTAATGTATAAAATTAATATGGGATTAAATACCACAACAAATACAATATTTATAAAAATTTATTTATTTTCTGTGTGTCAGAGGTAACATCGTGCTCTGCCTATTGAGATATAAATATAATATACATTAAAGACAGTAATGACCCTATGTGGTTGCTATGTCTTCTCTATAGGAAAAAACAAAACAAATATATGTATATAATTAGAACAGTCTTACGTTTTATGTAGCATTTTTGAATAATCGTACTTTACAAATAGTTCAATTCAAATGGCCACGTCATGGTATCAATCTAAAAAAAATAATAAAAAAAAAAATTATAGTTGATATTCAAATCTTTGTTATCACTATGTTTAATCTATTTTCAGGAGAAAATATATTAAATTTACCAAAAGTTTATTTAAAGATGATAGTTTGTTTTCAAATTGTACTATCAGTTATTTTATCAGCTTTTTTAATATTTTTATAAAATGTCTAATTCAGCGTAGAAAAAACCATAAATTCTATGGTTTATATCGTGTAATTGAGATTATAGCTTTTAAACGAAATATGCTTTCTCACCTCGCACATGCCCGAAATCAATTTTGTATTATAACAGTCCAATCGACTTCTTTAGTTATTGAAACTACAGTAATATTCTTAAGAATAAATATAGTCATAACAATTAAAAATATTTATTCGCAATCAGTAAACGTAAGTTAGTAAGTTTGGACGAGCGACTCCCAGTAAAATTGGGAAATGCAGTTTTGAGTCTTTCGAGTGAGGGGTAGGCCCCAGTATATATAGTCCAGTCGGCATTCTCCTGGCAGTTAGCTCTCGACTCTCACAGGATAAACATGCTCAAGGTACTGCACCGCACACCATATCTTCACTACTATTGATTATTATTTATTTTCTACTATTTTATTATATAGTATAGACTATTCATTATAAAATAGTATTTATCATTGTAATTTTTGCTCTTTCAGCAATTGAATGTTATATTAGCTTCATTGCTAAAAAAATTAAATGTGTTCCCTTAGATTAATTCTGTGTAACATGAAAAATTTTATCACTTTGGAGAGATAAGAACACAGCTGATATACTAAATTGTAATAGGTATACGTATTACATTTTATTAATGCATTCACTACTGCAAGAAAATTCTTATTCATAATTTAAAAAAAAATTTCATTTGTAGATGTAATTGAAAAATGTTCTGTGAATTATACAGCCATTAGATAGATAAAAATAAAGTTTAGTTATCATTAACTAATGAAATATATATTAAAACCCAGATGAAATCAATAAATATTTGACATGTATATCTAATAAATGTACACAATAAACCTTAAAAATTATAACTCATTTATTGTCTTTATGGTATGCGTTAAAATAGCAGTACTATACTATGACAAATTTAATATAATAACACAGTTAGGGAGGAATTTTTTTAACGATTTACAGGCATAATCATTGCTGATTTATTTTCTTAAATTGAAAAAAATTTTAAATTCCGTAGTGTGTTACTAAAAGTTCTGTTTTAAAATTTTAAAAATTGAAATTACTATCAATAATTTCATACTAACAAAACTTTTAAAATAATTAGAAAATTAAAATTTCTCCAAGTGCTCATAAAATTTTAAAATTTGTACATTTAATTTCAGGACTTAAATATAATTCATTCACTTAGAAAAAATTAACCATAAATAGTCGATCTTATTTTAATTATTTTTTTAAAGTTTCGTAAACTAATTGTATTGTATTAATTTATAGTAGGTTTTTTAATTACATACTCATTATATTATCAAATAAATTTTCTTCAAATGATAATGACAAAAATACCTAAGTATGTTGTAGGAAGCTTAAAATATATTGATTTATAGGATTTATGTTCAGTATTAATTATTTGGTAAATTGTAAGTGTATAAAAAAATTAATTCAAATTATAATGTCTTTCTTCAATTGTTGTTAGAAATACACAATAAATAAAACTGAGGCATTTTATGGCAGAAAACAGTATAAAGCTGTTTTAAAAAAAGTATAATTATGACTTATTTCTTTATTGAGTTCACCTTAATTTCTCTATGTAAATAATGTCTAATTTCGCTCTGTTGAAAAATTAATTTTGTTTAATTTACTTTCATATTGGATTTCTATACTATAAGTATTTGTAAATCAGTTAGGTCGTAGAATAAGCTGTAAATTTTAGGTATTTGCCCTATTAGTTCTAAAAAGTGATTCAGTCCCAATTATCATTTTATATGAAAAATACAAATAAAACTGTAATTATTCCAAACGTAAAATTATCTGATTTCATATCAATACTATGATTTGATATTATATTAGAGTCAATCAGAGCTTATCATTTTCTGATTTACCTTTGTATTGGATCGCTTCTCTAATTAAAATTATAATTCTCCAGAAATTGAGAAAAATTTTAAGCCCTTATTGAGCTATGAATCGTTATGCAAAATTCCGAAAAGAAAACTTCAATAGTGTATTTTAATTTTTACTATACTGAATTTCTCAGCGATTAATCATTATAAACATTTAAAAAGATCTCTTATTTACTCTATGAAATCAATTTTAATAAATTTTCTCTCAGTAGTTACAGTCATCATAATTTATGAGTCAGTTTTTATATTTTTTTGTCTTTTACTCTTTAAAAAAAAATTGAATCCGCTGCTTAATCATAGTTGTTTTACTTTTTTTTTTTTATAAACTTTTATTTATTTATTATTTTCTGTTAAATAAAAACATTTTGTAATTTGATTACAATGAAATTAAAAATGACATCAATGTCAATCACATGAGGAGAGAAGGTGACCAATGACACCACTCTCAATAGTTGTTTTACTATGTGTAAATTTTTGTAAATATTTTACCAATACCGATGCAAGAAAAATTCTGAAGTAGATAAGTATCCAACGCAATGTTTTAGAGGGAACTAGCGTGTTATGTAAGTTAATGTAAGTATACATTTGGATTATAAGGTGTTTGGAAATTTTCCCAAATAATTCATATTAAAAAAAATACTTAATCTTACTTTACAGCTGATTTTATTTAGCAGAAACTCAATTTAATATTTTTATCTAAAAAAAAATCATTACTAATAAAAATAGGGCGCTGATAACCTCAGCAGTTGAGCGCCGTGTATCCCCAATAAACAACTAATAAAAATAAATATATAGAAAAACAGATTTCCGAGATATTTTGATCCTGAGTGTAGAAGAAAACTATTAATAAAAACTTAAATAAGCAACCACAAATTGAAAACTGTCTAATAATCGTTCCACTTAATTCAGGCAGTGTTTGAAGGAGAAAAAAAAAACGTCACTCCTCGCTGGATAGAAGAGATTATTGAGACAGACAGTTGGTTGGAAACCGGCCACCTGCTGTACAAATCAGCTGACAGGAGGGCTTCGAAATCATGTGGTCAATACCCCACTGGGCAGAGACTGACCGGAAAGCAATGTTTTAGTATCTCTATAGCTGTGCAATCTACTTTCAGCATAAGACTTGATGAGAAAGATTGTCCATACATATACAATCCTGAACTGTGAAACTCTGTCAGTGCAAATTGTAAGAATTGTAAAGAAGCGTACCTTAGAGGTAAATCTTTTATTTTGCTTCTCTGTTATATCCGGAAACTATTTAATATTTTCCAGACAAGTTTTTGCTGGTTCAGCATTCAAATACAAACACTCTAATAACCTTCTTACAGATTTACAATTCCTTCATGGCTAAAATTGGGCTTGGTAGTTATTAGAAGAGAAGTTTTAAGTAGTCTAAATACAAAAATGTTTAATTTCTTCCTTATAATTATTTTTGCTATTGATACATGTAAAAGATAGTTTTCTAACATTAAAGTTCTATGAAACATTTGATTTTTTTTTTTTTTGCTGTGTTAGCCCCCCTTGCAACCACTTAGGGTCATTGGAGGGAGGGGCTATCTACAGGTTGCCACCCCATTTTAAACACCCATGGCTCAGGACAAGCTTCTATTTATAAATAAAAGATTGACCTGGGTGGGATTTGAACCCGCGGGGTCAGGATTGCGAGACCTGTACGGATCCCCTGAGCTAGCCCGGCGCCCCTAGAATTATTTTTTAAACTCAAAATTATTTTAGCTCATTTTTCAACTCCCTAGTGTGATTCTAAAAGGAGGAGAGGATATTGGGTTTAGAAGAAACTTAATTGATAGACTGATTTATTTTTTCATAGTAAAAATTATAAGTAAATAAAAATAAACTAAAAGAAAGAGATAGATACTAAACGTCATTCCCTGTTATTTATGTTTATTAATATTTTTACAAGATGTCTATGATGAGGTTGATGTTTATGAATGTAGCATTGCGAATCGCCACGTCGTACTTAATGGATGTCTTTATGAGCATTTATTTTATCTACTCTGTCCTTTATGACTTCTCCAAATATACTGCTTATCTTTTCGTCTCTCACAAAACTAACAGATATCAAAAACCCACTGCTCTTTTTTTGATTGAAGGGCGCTTCTTTTTTTTTTCTTTTTTTTTTTTTTAATTACTAAAACAACTAACATATAATTTAGACATTTTGCCAATAATTCTGGACTCGAAGATGGCTTCTAGCCCTCCTAGAAACATAATTTGTATTTAATTTGAGAGTGGTGTCAATGGTCACCTTCTCTTCTCTATTGTAATTTTGCCATTTTTTTTTTTTTTAGTTCATTGTAATGAAATTAAAAAATGTTATCATGTTAACAGTGTTTAATAAATGAATAAAAGAAAAAAAAATTGTTTCCCCTTTCCCCCGCTCTTCACCAATAAAACATTAAAACTCATCTGAACTCGAGGAGACGTCGAGTCCGCGTTGATGGCGCTTGCGTAGTAGAATGGAGATGGACAGGTACGCGGCCTTTACAATCCCAGGCCTTTCCCATTGACAATGACCCATTATTGTAGCAGGTTAGCGTAACCCTTCCTGCTTCCACCAATGCGTTTAGATTGCTTGCAAACATCTAGAAGCTTTGGAAAGTTTTTCCAGTCAGCCTTTGACATACTATGTCAATAATAATCCCATTGTGTGAGACTTTGGATAGTTGACACTGTTCAATCTTCCTCGATATGCATGTGCTTCGTATAAATAACTGCTGATTTCCCTTAATCATAACACACACACACACACACACACACACACACACACACACACACACACACACACACACACACACACACACACACGCACGCACGCACGCACGCACTCACGCGCGCACACACACACACACATATATGGTTGCAAACAATTCTTACTACACTCAATCAAGCAGAATTATCAATCAAACCGATATTTAAATTACCCACTTTATGAAGAATTGATGTAATACATTTCTATATTCCATTTTTGTGAATATAGAGGAGCATATTATGTTAGAATTATTCTAAAAACTCATGTTTAATCATTGGTAAATAAATCTTGAGATTCTTTTTTTGGAGAGCATTATTTTTATTTATGACTTCTGTATACAAGATTTCTACAGAAAATACTAGTGATTTTTCAACAAGTTGCATTTGTTTTTCTAAGATGATTTTAGTTGGGGTTCGGTCAAGGTAGATCCAAAAAACACAAATGTAAAAAATGTATTTTTTAATAAAGGATTATCTGCCGACGTTTCGGCTTAGATTGTATCAGAGCTATTATGAAGATGAGAGAGGACGTCCTGTCCTTAAGTTCACATTTCTCAGTCATGGACAGGAAGTCCTCTTTCGTCTTCATGATAGCCCTGAAGATGGCTTACAATGTAAGCCGAAACGTCGGCAGATAATCTTTTTAAAAATACACTTTTTTTTTTATCTGTATTTTTTTTTTTATATACCTTGACCAAACCCCAACTAAAATCATCTAAGAATGTTATCTACGGTCAAAATAACTCTCCTTTTGAGTTGCAATTGTTTATTTTATCTTAAGCATTTTTTAAAGAAATAGTCTTCAATATGTTACGGCTTAGTAAGCCATTGACTCAATTAATAACATTGATAAATGAATTGATTGATAATTCTGATGACAGCTTTGAAGTTATTCATTTTTAATTGTTTTTATTTACATTTTCGGATGCATTTTAATAGGAGGAACTAAACTAATTGTAGTTTTTTTTTTTATATTCAATTTATCTTTAGCCACGGTAGATGTAAGTGTGACACCAAGGATTGTGTACATGTGTGAGGGGGAGGGCCACTGTCTCAGGAGTGGTGTGACATTCTGGTGAAAACACAGGGCCCGTCAGACGGCTGGAGCGTTCTATTGAATTGTGCCGGCTCGGTCAGGGCTGTTAGGCGAAGGCGGCCGACGCAATAAGAGGTGAAAACCCCACTGGAGGGGTGTGGGTGAGTGCGAGTCCGCTAAACTCCGTGCGAAATCGCAACTGGACACGTCTCCGGGACAGGCGTATGTAAATTTGCTGGGGTACGTTTGGGCTCGGAGAACTGGAACAACACGTTGCTTTCATTTGCGATAACAGATAAGAGAAGTGACTTTGACATATTCCCCAGCATTCAGCTACAAATGACAATATTATACTTACAGTGATAAGTATTTAAAAATACGGAATAAGTATTCCTAAATGAAACAGTTAAATTCTAGGTGTCTATAACAGTAAAGTAAAACACTATTACACTCACACACACACACACACACACACACACACACACACACACACACACACACACACACACACACACACACACACACACACACACACACACACACACACACACACACACACACACACACACACACACACACACACACACACACACACACACACACACACACACACACACACACACACACACACACACACACACACACACACACACACACACACACACACACACACACACACACACACACACACACACACACACACACACACACACACACACACACACACACACACACACACACNTATAATTCAATAATATGTTTCTAGGTTATTACGTTTTTAGTAGCTTATTTCCATCAGTCCTTGTCGCTGACCACTTTCCATTTCATTAAAATTATGATTATATTATCCATTTTGACTTTTTAAAATTTTATTTCATGTTGTTCACTTAGGCTACGACGGTCGTGAGAAGTATTTACCGTTTCTTCTTCCGGGTTAGACCGTGTCAAATTGTTGTTATCTGCCGAGCTTTCGCACATCATGTGATGGCTTCTTCAGGGCTGAAGACATGATTTATTTCATGTCTCTTCCTCGTTATTTTGCACACTCTATTACTGATATAGATTCTCTTTAGTAATGCCTTTGCGGTTGAAGAACATTGAAGTGAGTTAGCAAAGCCTTTCTATACTCAAGCGATTGGTCTTACATTAATGACAATTTACTAAAGTAAAAAAAAAAAAAACATATTTCCATTTTATTTTATATTTATATTTTATGTAAAAAATCATATTTATTACAATGTGCTAATAAAATATTCTTCTATTTTAAAGCCTTAGTAAAATATATAAATATACAAAAAGTAGATTAAATATAAATTAAATGTCACTCTGCAGAGGTAAGGGGCCCGTTCATCTCACTTCCATTCAATTTAGTCTTCAAGGCTAAAGGGGTTTCGAGGCCATCATCGGTGATTTTAGTCATCGGTGAAGGTTGCTAGGATTGGAGTCCGGCAAAAGGGATTGGGCAAATAGATTAAATGTGAAATGGAAGCATGCTGTGAAGAGCGAGAAGCGGTTGGACTTAAGGCCTTGGACGAAAGGTATATTGAAGTAGTTAAGAAAGGTAGAGTTAGTTGGATATGCAGCGTTTGAGTTATTCTTAGGACTTTAGATTGAAAGGATTACTTCGCTGGATGTTGGAAGGATTAGCGGCACATCAAAGTTCTGCAACTTATGTCCAGATCGATAGTATTATTTCTCGTACAGAGTTAGCTTATTCTCTGTTGTGAAGTGTGAACGCTTGCTTCTAAATCTGTATAAGAGTCTATAGTGTCTGTTGAGTATTGTTTATTTAAGAATATATTTTTGAATAAGTATTACAGGAAAAATAAATCATATTCATTAAAAACCTTGTGATTTTGACTGTTTCAGTTTCTGGTCCTCTCCGCTCTATGTGGAGTAGCGCTTTCCGCCCCTCAGTACGGGAGAAGCGAAGGGCACTACGAAGACTACCACTCTGAACCATACTACAGCTTCGAGTACTCAGTGCATGACCCTCACACCGGAGACATAAAGAGTCAAAGGGAGCAGAGGAAGGGAGACATCACCCAAGGCGAGTACAGCCTCGTTGAACCTGGTGGTTCCAGGAGGAAAATCCAGTACCACGTTAAAGGCAAGTCCGGCTTCCTGGCTGAAGTTCAGAGGAGCGAAGGTTATGCTAAACCAAGCTACTCTGCACCAAGTTACTCCAGGCCAAGCAATTCTGCACCAAGCTACTTCAGGCCAAGCAACTCTGCGCCAAGCTACTCCAAGCCAAGCTACTCTTCACCAAGCTACTCATCACTAAGCTACTCCCGGCCAATTTACCAAGTAAAGTCTTCAGCCTACAGATCTGGTTATGAAAGGACATCCTCTTATAGATACTCTCAGCCTAGCTACAGCCAGTCCAGCTACTCTTCCAGCTCCTCATACCAGTCTGCTCCCTCTTACCAATCATCTGCCCCAGCGTACAATCCAGCCCCATCCTATAGGCCAAGCTATAACTCACAACCTGCCTACCAGCCAAGCTACAACTCTGCCCCATCTTACAGCAGCCCAAGCTATAGCGGTCATGGAGCAGCAACTTCCAGTGTATCCATCTCTACCCATGGTGCTAAGATCTCTACATCCACGAAACACATCATACCACCAAGACATGAACTTAAATCTTATTGAAACTCTTTTACCCTACCAATTAAATGTGACTGTAATCAAGTGTAAATATTTTTTTACTTTTATAGAATTTTAAATAAACATGTATTTTTGTTTTTTACATTTATGGATTCAATTCTCCATTTTATTCATTTTTTACATATTTTTTCTATAATAATCATCCGGGTTCTCCCTAATAATCACATTTTCAATTTTTTTTATTAATAATTTTTTTTTTGTGAACAATTTTCAGTAAATTTTGAATTTTTCTTCTGCGTTTTCTATGTACTATCCTCTAACTTGCACTAAGTGTAGATTCCACGGAACTTAAAGGTGTGCAATTACATTTGTTTAATTCTCAACTTATAATCAGGGGCTCAGTCTTAGCCCTAATAATCCAGGGGGGTTCTTATGACAAATTTTTGTATTCGAATTTCGTTCTATAAAGAATATTTATTTAGAAAAGTACATTTGCCTAGGGCTATGGGTGTTGTCTTGTAGTAAATGTTATGAAAAATTGTAAGGTTAAATGGAGTCATTGATTAGGAAGCGGATGTTTCAAAGTGTATAAAAAACAATNAAATGTAAATATTGGATTGATGAATAAATTCTTTTTAAAAAGCAACTATCCATCGAACCCAATATAACTGGCGCAGTCAGGAAAGGGATTGTTGTTGATTCATAGTAACAGATCCAATACAAGTTACGGAAGCAAACACAATCAACGCACAGAGAAATTCAGATATCATCCTTGAAGAACTACTTGACGAATACAAGAATTCTTCCCTCATCTGATTTCGACGACTCCGACGTACGACTGACAAGAAATTCCAGAACGACTTGATGAATACAAGAATGTTCAACACCATAAGAACCATTGTATGGTAGGAATTACACATAAATTATTAGATTTAAGATACTAACAAATATTGTTAATTATTATTATAATTAACCAAAATAATTAAGTTATTATAACTAATGAATTAAAAAATAAGATACTCAGAAGTATAGGGGATGCCCCCTGGTAGGTTAGAAATGACACTATATATAGAATTCTGATTGTTGAATATGTCGGCGAAATAATTTCAAAGTATGCAAATAGCTACATAATAAGAGAATTAACACTCACAGTAATCCTGAAATACAAATCATAGTTCTTAAAAGAGCCTTCAAACCTCTTTAAGACTTGGTGACTGTTAAGTATATAGCCGAATCACCGGGAGACTAGCGAACGGGCTACACCCCACAGCTGTGATACATATGTGAGAGANAAACACAATCTCAAATCCCAGTTTTTACAGAACTTCATGCCCAACTGATTCCCATTTTCAATGGAGAACCGGAAATATTAAACAAATTCTTAGACATATCTCAAAAGATAGTCAATAAATTCGGTAACCCCCATAACCCCACTGATTTCCAAAACGAAATCATTTTTCATAGCATTAGCTCCAAGATCAGAGGTACTGCATCACAAAACATCAACATACAGACAGCCACAAGTTGGACTGACTGAAAGAAGCCTTAAACAATAGCTATCTCAACAAAAGAGATGTAGTGACCCTAGGAATCACAATCACACACTTGAGACAAACAAACTTAGGAACCCTATTTACATTCTATGACAGAACTGTAAAACTTCTTAACACATTAATTGCTGTAGCCACATCTACACTTCCCGACACGCAAAGTCCAATAATCATCGAACACTTTAAAAAAGTTACCCTCCGTTTTTTTTTAAGAGGACTTAAAGAACCTCTTTCTTCCACATTTAAAACGAGAAATCCCAATGATCTAAACAAAGCTCTAGAGATGATCACTAATGATCACCAGTATCCCTCTAATAGACCAACTGAACATCATAATAAAACGGATTCCTCGAATCATAACAAAACAAATACAAACAGACAAAACTTCCCCTTTTCTCGATAAAGATATTAAATTATCCCTCGAGACAAATCCAATACAATTACCCAACACATCTCAATACTACTAATAATATTGATAAAACTCATAATTTAGCAATAATGCCAAATACACCCAGACCCTATTTCATAAATTACCAACAAAACCCTAATACTCATAGAACACCCTTCAGAAGTGTTCAACACTCCCCAAGAAAATAATTTAACGCAAATAACGTACAGATAAGTGAAATTCCAATAGAGATCGAAATTCCCCAACATTTAGAAAACAGAAACCCTGAATTCGACAGAACAGATTATTCCCATGATATAAACGATCATTTTTTAGACCAATCCCCATCGGCAGACGATTTGACCTAATGTCACTAAACAACGATGAAAATAATTTACCATACATCACTTACCCCGTACATAATTTAAAAATATTAATTGATACAGGAAGCTCGAAATCCTTAGTCAATCCCGAAATTGCATTTAAATTCTTCAAAACTGATATAACAATCGACCCATTTGAAATTTCCACAGCCCATGGAAAAACGAAAGAAAATTATAGCACTAAAATTTCTATGGACAAAATATTTAAAAAGAAAAACATAAAACTGAAATTCCACATATTTAAGTTCCATAAAACTTTCGATATACTATTAGGTATAGAAATTTAAAAATTGCAAAATGTAACATTGATTTAACGAATAGTAATTTAAATACACCCGAAATAAAAATACCCCTATTGTACCACGACCTAAATAAAGAATTCAAAAAAAAATGAAAGAAATATACAAAATTGCAATAATAATTATTCCAAACCAAATAAAACACCAAATAATTCTTTTCTTCAATCAAAGACATTTAGTTTAGACCCTAAAACAGAAAAAACAAATACAATAACGACAACCGGTTTACTTAACGGAGATGCATATCTTCCAGGAATACAAACAAAAAATTTTGAAATACCCGAAGGTGTAATAAAAATAAAAAACAATGAAGCTTATTGTACTATAATTATTAAATGGTTGATGATTAGTTGGCCGTCTCGAATATCGTGTGAGAATGGTCGGGGTTTCGGCCAGGAAGAAAAAAATATACACCACAATTTGGAGTAATATTTTTATTTGTTTCTGCAATATTTCTCAGTTGCTTCTGCAGTTTATAATGTAAACAGACACCGCCCTGGGGAGATTTTTCCACCCAACACCATTGCCCTGATGATGGCTTACTAGCTAAGCCGAAACGTTGGCATAAATAAAAATATTACTCCAAATTGTGGTGTATATAATTATTAAAACAGAACATATTAGAGAATTTAAACAAAAAACTCACCCATTCCTGTTGAACCAATTCAAGCCTTTAAAATAAAGAAAAAATATTACAACCCCAAAAAATTAAATTTAAATAACATAAATATCAACCTAGAAAACAAAGAAATAAAAAATAAAATTAAAATCGATCATATGAACCCCGAAGAAAAGCGAGCTATACTAAAACTTATTAAAAAATTCGAAGACATATTTTCAAAAGATAACGAACCACTACCAGCAACGACCGAAATTAAACATACAATTAATACAACTGACAAGACACCAATATACACAAAAAATTATAGATACCCTTTTGTTTACAAAGATGAAGTAAAAACTCAAATCCAAAAAATGTTAGAACAAAATATTATTAGACCCTCTTGCTCACAATGGAATTCACCCATATGGATAGTCCCAAAAAAATCTGACAATAGCCAACAAAGAAAATTTAGAATCGTGACTGATTACCGACTTTTAAACGCTAAAACCATTGACGACCGATACCCAATTCCAAACATTAACGATATTTTAGACAAACAAGGTAAAAGTATGTATTTTAGTTGTATCGACCTCCATTCTGCGTTTTTCTCAATATTAATGGACGAAAATAGCATACCAAAAACATCATTCTCCACAGAAGACTGACATTACGAATACTTAAGAATGCCATACGGAGTAAAAAACGGACCTAGTACTTACCAAAGAATGATAAACAATTTACTTAGAAACGTTAAAAATACAATAGTATATTTAGACGACATACTAATTTATTCTACTAGTTTAGAAGAACACATACTAACCCTAACAGAAGTTTTCTAAGCCCTTAGAAAAGCTAATCTTAGAATACAATTAGACAAAACTGAATTTTTAAATCCAGAAGTCGCATATTTAGGACATATCATAACAAAAGATGGAATAAAACCTAACCCAGACAAAATAAAGGCAATCTAATCTTTTCCTATACCAAAAACAACGAAACAAATCAAATCATTTTTAGGACTATTAGGATATTACCATACAGGAAATTTATACCAAACTTCGCAGACATAACTAAACCCCTCACTAACTGTTTAAGGAAAAACATAAAAATAGACAGAAACGACACAAACTATATTAAATGTTTCGAAAACTGTAAAAATTGTTAAAAACGAACCCATATTACAATACCCTGATTTTAGCAAAGAATTTTTTCTCACGACAGATGCAAGTATTTTTGCCATAGGCAGTGTACTTAGTCAAAAAGTAAATGAATCCCTTTTGCCCATAGCTTATGCTTCAAGAACCCTAAACGAATCGGAAACCAAATTATCCACAATTGAACGTGAACTTCTAGCTATAGTCTGGTCAACAAAGTATTTCAGACCTGATTTATTTGGCAGACCCTTTACCACCCAATGCGACTAAAAACCCCTCTCATATCTTTTTTCTATGAAAGACCCTTCCTCTAAGCTACTTTGATGGCGACTAAAATTAGAAGACTACCAATTTAAAATTGTTCACATCACTGGAAATTCAAACAAGGTAGCAGACTGTCTCTCTAGAGTAGAGATTAATAAAAATGAAACGATTCAACCACATGAGACAGACGGACATGTTATCAGAAACAGCTCTGCAACTATCGCAGATTCCTCCCCGAGCTCTTCGATAAACTCGACCCTCCAACACTTAGAAGAGGACCTTGAGTTCCTAAGACAGAACACTTCTCAACACACAGATAGACCGAACGTTGAGAGAGAACCACAAGATCCCCCAGAAATAAACAATCCCCATGACGATACTATACCAACCGAAGAAAACATTACTAACATTAACATGCCTATTTCCGACAAACCTATAAATTACGCAGACAACCAAATCTTCATTAAACTAGTTAACTATAACCCTTCCAATCCACTAATAGAAATCCTTTTTAAAACAAAGAATAGAATCACATGTCAGATATCAAAAATACATTTTGAACAAGATATAGTTAAATTAATAAAATAAATGATTATACCCAAACGGAAATATCACATCTATTTTGAATAAGACATCAGTAACAAATTTTACGAAATCATTACAAAACACTTTAACACAAACGAAGTCAACTTAACCAAATTTACTAAAAAAGTAATTGACATACAAGACGAAAACAAATACAAAGATATAATACATTCTTATCACATCTCAAAAACCAATCACCGCGGATCAAATGAAACATACGCCAAAATAAAAGACCAATACTACTGGCCTAACCAACTACAAACGATTCAAACAAACGTGAATAAATGCAAAAACTGCCTATATCCTAAATATGACAGACATCCCTTAAAATTACCTTTTAACTTAACCTCTATGGCAAACCAACCCTTTAAATTCTACACTTAGATACTATAACATTTGGAAACACTTAATTCCTAACAATGATTGATAAATTTTCCAAATACGCCCAAGCTTACAAATTCAAAGCAGCCCAAGCAACAGACATAGTAAATGGACTAATCACATTTTTTTCACACCACTCAACCCCTCATACTATCGTTATGGACAACGGTTTAGAGATAAATAATTCATTTGTAAAATAATTACTAAGCCTCTATAAAATAGAAATCCATTTTACTTCAAGTCAAAATCCCAATTCCAATTCTCCTATAGAGAGATTCCATTCCACATTGATCGAACATATTAGACTAATAAACAACAGGCACCAATTTAAAAACGAAGACATACAAACCAAGGTAAAATACGCTGTAATAGCATATAATTCATCTATTCATTCAATCACCAAAATGACCCCATTTGAAATTATAAACGGAAACACTGAAAGGAAATCTACATTCGACATAGACATAGAAGTAACACTTTTAAAAAAATATTTACTTAAACATAAATAAAAACTGACATTACTTTACTCGAAAAGTAATGAAATCAGCTCCAAATTTAAAGACAAATACATTTCCAAAGCTAATAAAAATCGAACAGACACGCCTATATCAGGCCCATTACCCAAAAAGATTTATATAAAAAATAAACAAATACAATCAAAATTAGAAAACAGATATAGACAGGAAACCTTAACTAACACTAATGATCAACTAAAAACCAGTATAATAAAACCGACACATTAATACTAGGACCAAAATCCACCAAAGTAACATTAAAAGACCCAGAAAAAGTTCTAAGAAAACAATCAAAAAATCACAAGAAGAAACACTACATGTACCTTCGACCTCTAAAATCCCCATTTCAGTACAGAAACATAAAAATTAAAAAATATTTCCCAATACTAACGTTAGAACCTGATTACGATTTAAAAAAAAAAAGTAAATAAATAAAAAATAAAAATAAATAAATTCTGAAGAACTAAGATTCTCAAACTGCGAATCCCATTCACAATTACACCTGAATATGGTGAAATTAGGGACACCCAAATGAGAATGACGNAATAAATAAATAATAAATAAATGATAAATAAATGATAAATAAATAATAAATAAATGATAAATGAATGATAAATAAAGGATAAATAAATAATAAATAAATGATAAACAAAGGATAAATAAATGATAAATAAATAATGAATAAATACCACTTTAAAAAAAAAAAAAAAAAATACGTTTGAATGGGCCACATTTATATTTTCTGTAGAGTTAGTGAGGAATTAAACACTTTTCTAATATCAGAAAAAGGAATAGCCTAATCATATTATTACATAAATTATTTTAATGTTCACTAAACAAAACAATTTGATTTCAATAAAGTATAATAAACAGGACCACAATTTAATCTTGGGAATTAGAGTTCATCTCTCAAGCCTGACACTGCTGATTCGAAGCCTGGAGTTTTCATTTATTACCAAGAACTAAACAACTACCCAGTATGTTTAGAATAAGGTGGTTAGTTATAGATAGCCCTTCCATACCATGAACCTAAATACATGGAGCGCAACATATTAGTATCATAAATTTTGAATGTATATATTAAAATCATCAAATTTGTACTAAAGCAATATAAAGTAATTTGCATTAATCAAGTTGCTCGAATATTGCAAAACATCTTAATTTAATTTTGTATTAATCCATGTAGAATAAGTTAAATTTTTCATTTTCTTATCTCACGTTTATTTCAATATCTCTTTTTCAAATGTGTGAATGTATTTTATATATTTATTTTCTACCAAAGTCTTCACTGTTTATTGATTATTGATTTATTGATGAATTTCAAATGTATGCTGCTTTTCGGGATGTTCTTATCAGAAATTATTGTTACTGAAATTTAGAAATTCTCTCTCTCTCTCTCTCTCTCTCTCTCTCTCTCTCTCTCTCTCTCTCTCTCTCTNTATATATATATATATATATATATATATATATATATATATATATATATATATATATATATATATATATATATATATATATATATATATATATATATATATATATATATATATATATATATATATATATATATATACGTTTATACCTTAGAAGTCACTTAATCATTTTTAATTTCTTGATGGAAGTCGGCATTTAGCTTTTAAATGTAAATCATAAAAAGTTAAGTTTGTCGTAGAAATAAAATTGCAACTTTTGCACTTGTTCTGCGAAGTACGAGTAAACAGCTTCTTTTTGATGAAGCGGACGTAATATTTAGTTTAGAGTAATGAATCTGGAGTTTCTAGCAAAATTTGTTTTTAATAAAATATTTGACAAAATAAACTCTTACACATACTAATACACATTTCCAAATAAAACCCCGGTAGTAGGTTTGGACGGGCGACTCCCAGTAAAATTGGGAAATGCAGTTTTGAGTCCTTCGAGTGAGGGGTAGGCCCCAGTATATATAGTCCAGTCGGCATTCCCCTGGCAGTTAGCTCTCGACTCTCACAGGATAAACATGCTCAAGGTACTGTCTCTACCATCTCCTTATTGAATTTAGTGAGAATATTACAATAAGCCGATTTTTATGATAGTGATGATGATAAAATAGTTTACAAATTCATTTAAAGTAAGGAAGATCCTCCCCCTTTTTTTTTTATTGTTTGAAGTAAAAATTTACTAATAATGTTTTAAATGTTAATCTTAAAATATGCATAATCTTTTATAAACTTAATATTAAGCATTTCAAATCACACTATTTTTAGTATGAATTAAATTAAAAAATTCAATCTCTTAAGTAAGAATCATTTTAAAATACGAATCGTATTTTTCTTAGACAACAAACTATACAATGACACACTTCGAAAATCTGAAATTTTCTTAATGAATATATCTATAATGGCTTTACAAAAATATCTGTGAAAAAATACAACAAGGCAATAACAAATACATAACAATATTATTTAAATTATTAGTATATAAAATAATAATCATTTGTAAATGAATATTTAATGTCGATTAAATGATTAAAAACAATGCGTCAATAATTAACAATTTATCCCCGAATATAGTAGTTGAGCAATCAATAAACTTTGATTTAAATGAAAAGTTAAGCTGAAAATTTATCTTGAAATGAGAATAGTTTGAAGTAGCTTATATAAATTATATATTCTTCGCATTTATAATGAAGCTATAGGACTTATATGAAACACTTATTAGATATAAAATAACATTTAATTAACTATCACAATATCCCTAGCTGCGTACAATTTTTTTTACCACAATAGTAACTTTATTCTAGGACAGATCATACTTAATGATAAAATTTCTTACCCCAATAGGTATTATACTTATGCATGAAGAATATATAATAGCACATATCATATATATATATATATATTTGCGTGAGTGTGTGTGTATGTTTGTGAATGTCATCAAATTAAATTTTGTATTAAACAAATTGTAATAAAAACAGATTTATGAAGGAAACCAAATATCATGCTGTTGTTTATTTTTAATAAATGAAATATTTTATGTAAGTAATCTAAAGGGTTATTATGACTACCAATGAATATAGAACTATCACACCTTCTATTGTCCGTCTTCATTGGTTTCTGCAAACCATCTTCAGTTGGCGAGCGCTTTCGGACATTGTCCNATGCTTTCTGTTTCAGTTTCTGGTCCTCTCCGCTCTCTGTGGAGTAGCGCTTTCTGCCCCTCAGTACGGGAGAAGCGAAGGGCACTACGAAGACTACCACTCTGAACCATACTACAGCTTCGAGTACGTAGTAAATGACCCTCACACCGGAGACATAAAGAGTCAGAGGGAGCAGAGGAAGGGAGACAGCACCCAAGGAGAGTACAGCCTCGTTGAACCTGATGGCTCCAGGAGGACTGTCCAGTACCACGTGGAAGGCAAGTCCGGCTTCCTTGCTGAAGTCCAGAGGAGCGAAGGTCATGCTAAACCAAGCTACTCTGCACCAAGCTACTCTTCACCAAGCTACTCTTTACCAAGCTATTCTGCACCAAGCTACTCCAGGCCCAGCCTCCATCAGCAGTCTTCAGCATACAGGTCTCCCTCTGTCTCCTCCTACAGCCAGTCTCAGCCTAGCTACAGTCAGTCCAGCTACTCCTCCAGCTCCTCATACCAGTCTGCACCCTCTTACCAATCATCCGCCCCAGCGTACAATCCAGCCCCATCCTACAGGCCAAGCTATAACTCACAACCTGCCTACCAGCCAAGTTACAACTCTGCCCCATCCTACAGCAGCCCAAGCTACAGCGGTCATGGAGCAGCAACTTCCAGTGTATCCATCTCTACCCACGGTGCTAAGATCTCTACATCCACGAAACACATCATACCACAAAGGCATGGACACAATTCGTACTAAATACCTCACTCCCCAATTATCAGCCATTTATGGTTAGACTGTAATCAAGTGTAAATATTTTTTTACTTTTATACTTTTTCAAATATAATGTTTTACTTTTGTATGAACTTGTTTCCTTTCATTTCTATCAATTATTTCATTTGATTTTTTTAGGTGAAGACCTAAAAGTAGGAAAGGGGTTTTTCATATTTTTAAATGAGAGAAATATGTTTTTTAAGTGTAAATCTTAAAAGGATGTTTAAAAAGAAAAGGTTTTTTTCATTGAAACTTTCTTTTGAATTTCTTCATAATTTTTTTTTTAATTGAGGAAATAATACGCTTTTTAAAAAACAAAAGAAATATATTTATATGTTTTGTAGAGAAAAAAAAGATTACTTTGTATAAGTATAGCGACGATATATATATATATATTCATAAAATTATTTAGCTATTAACTTTACCGAATTATTTCTATTTCACAGAAAATTACTATACAAATCATATTTATCAATAACGTATTTTTATCCCCTAAAGATCCTTTTTTATCATAATATTCTGTTAGTCAGAGAACTGAATGATGTATGAACAAGCGGAACTTGCGGATTTATTTTTTAGGCTTAAATTGTCCAATTTATTTTTTTAGTTTTTATTAAACTCATAAAAGTTTTAGCTCAATATGGATTCCCAAATTTAGGAAGGCAAACATTATAAAAATTTGTGAGTTTATATTTATAGTACTCAACCAGCCCTATGAGTTTACTTCTCAAACATTTTTTGGTAAAATGCTTCTTGTCAAGTATTCCATTTGTAGCCTTTTTTCTGTGGCACCATGTATATTGTTTAAGACTTCAAAAGTACCTTACGAGTGGATCTGCTTGAGAAGGAGCCAATTGAAGGTGGCTACCTGCCACTTCCTTACTTAGAAGAGGAAATTATACTTACCTAGAAAAAGCACTTGGATTCATCTAGGCCTGCCTATCTAGAGTTATAAAAGCGTCACGTCAGCACCCATCGAGTCAGCGCCAATCAGTGTCAGATTTCGTGTCAGAACGTGTGCCTTTGAACGTCAGACACGAGACAGTGAAGTGTTAATTAACGGGACAAATAAGTAAGAATTAATAACATAAGTAACAATTTAACAAGTGTTCTGAGGCCTCTTAGTAAATAAGTAGATTTTAATACATTTGTATATATTTTTTAATTAGCTATAAGTAATTTAAATTTTCGAGTTATTTATATATTTCTTAGTAAGGACAGTGGGTTCGATCATTAGCTGTAATTATCAGGTGAACTTATTTGTTATAATAAAATGTTCTTAATAATTATTGATCTGTAACTAACAGAATTAATATATTTAATTAATTTTTGACTATTTAACATATCAAAGCTTTTCATGAGATCTGCAAACATTATATAACAATGACTGCGGTGCCTGAAACAGATAGTGTTCCTTCCTGAAAAACTGCATACTCCAGCAAGATTGAAAGTGTGGCGATTGTGCAATACGTTGAAGCGAAACTGGTAGATAGGCAGCCGAAAACACTTTCCGAACAAACAGGAATGATTGCCCACACACTGTAGCTCCAATGAGAGAGGCCCCTTTGTAATTTATTCCTTTTTTCCTGAAGCAATGTCTTACACACCGATCCCACAAGGTGGAACTGCTGCATACTAACCTGTATAGCACTCCAGTATTTCAGAACAAATATTACGGCACTTCATCAATTCTTATTTCTGATTTTGCATGTGAACAAGTAAGAGAAATATTGTTCAAACTGAAAAAATTTAAGGAATTGAAGTCTATAAAACTACATTGAGGAAATAAGACATTATGTGATAATATAGAACTACGAGAACAAATAGCCTATTCTTTAATACATGTTTATGCTACGCGTTATTTTTTAACATATTCCCTTTGAAGAAATGTCAGATGTATTTAGGTATAACTGAAATATATTTTTGAGTGAGCTCACATGAACTTTTTTTATTAATTTTAACATATTTCATTCCATCAATTAAAACTATCCATTCGTAATATAACAAGCATTCGAAATAATTACATTTATCACTAGGAATAGATTGTTTGTTTGTAGTTTTAAGACGCTCAACTACTATTATCAGGGCTTACCTTTTTTTTTTATTATATCTTATATATTTATTATTTAGTTTACTAGTTGAAATTTAGTTCATTTATATAATAATAATAAGTTATTTTGCAATTCTAAGTTTCATTTATGATAATTTTTTTCGACATTAATGTATGGAGTCTACTGTACTAGGAGATTTTGGAAGCTAAGGTAAGTCAAGAGTTCATGCCACCAAACCCAGGTCCCCGACCCCACCCTGGGGACAGGCCTCGCCACCCTTCCAGCCCCACCTGGCCAGCTCTGCTTTAGGAGGACCACATCTAGGTGGCTGGCTATCTGGTCCGGGGAATACGAATAGATTCTGAACGATATCTCATGGGATAAGCCAAAAACAAGACCAAATCCAACCTCTTAACATTTTCACCTACTGCCCCATACGTACAATTAACATAAGATATTCCTCTAGCACACAGTTAATACCAGACATGTACATTCCTCTTGTACACTCTCTCACTTACATATTACGATATGGGATCTGGTAGTTTTTTCAGAAGCAGAGCGATCCAATCTGCACTCAAACTCACTTCACTTTATTCGTCCTGTAAATTTTTTTTTCATAAATTTAATTATTTAGTATTTTTATTAATTTTCAAGGAACTAATATACTGTAATATTTGTTTAGTGTTGCCACTCCTGACATACATTTTTAACAATAGAATGATTAGATCAAAAGTATTTATCAGTAACACACTTTTATTCCCTTAATAAATTCGTATGTCTAAAAAAAAAGTGACTAAATGTAATGTAAAATCGGTTGTTGCTTAATACCTATTAGCAGTTTTACCTGATTGGAAATCAAGCTGTTCACGTTGTATCTAGGATTGAATAGAATTTAGTCATCGACCCTACATATCATGGAGATGCTAAAAATATGGTAGGTTTTATATATTTTATTATATAATCTCCTCCTACAGCC
>KZ807443.1:506559-518706 GCA_000696205.2 Oncopeltus fasciatus
AATGGGGGGGGGTGGAAATATTCTAAATAAAATTTCTTCATTATTATTATCGTTTCGTAAACAATTTATTGAACACATAATAGTGTAAGATCTAGTTTAAATATATATAAAGGAGAAAGATATATGTCAGAAATTAGTTATCTGATAACTTTCCTGGCCGAATATTAATTGTATCCATTTAATTAATGGGAATATAATTATTGAAATAGACCACGATCAATACAAATGAACAACAGTGGTTTGAAAAATATGAAGGAAGTGAAGGGGAATTGTGAGACACTTCTCAAAATTACTTTTGCCTACTAATGGATATAACTTTTTATTTTTATTTTTTTATTGTATAACTTTTTATTTATTTATTTTTATTGTAACTTTTTACAATAAAAATATAATATTATCCATTATAAAATGTATACTTGAACGAAATCGGCGTATATAAAATTAAACAATTCTATCGAAAAATTAAGTTCACGTATATAGAACTTAATGGAACCGTATTTTTCGTAGCTTCTTCTAAGTGAAATTGGTGAAAAGGCAACGAATGTTTTTAAGATATCAACGTTAACCGTTTTAGGTTTACGCGAGATAATACGTTAAAAAATAAAAGAAGGAAAATCTGCAAACGTTTCGGCTTACATTGCAAGCCATCTTCAGGGCTATCATGAAGATGGCTTGCAATATAAGCCGAAACGTTGGCAGATAATCTTTTATTAAAAAATACATTTTTTAAATTTGTGTTTTTTGGATCTACCTTGACCGAACCCCAACTAAAATCATCTAAGAATATTATCAACGGTCAACAAACTCTCCTTTTTAAAAGAAGGAAATATTCGAAAACTATAATATTTTGAACGCTATCAGTTTTACTTCCCAACTAAGAGGAAAAGACTTGAATTAAAATACTTTTTTTAAAAAGAAAAATGTCTAATAATTCTCTCTCTTCTTCACTAGAACCAGCTAAATGAATTTAAGTGAAATTAGTAAAGTTATTATCCCTTTACACGTGAAATGGTACACGCACACACATATATATACGCCTGTGTGAGTAAGAAGACATGAATGTCCTTTTCTTCTTAATATACTATTATGAATATAAATTTATTTTGATAAAATTATCATTTTGAGTTGACTATATGTCCCAATGATTAGTTTCTTCGTGTAAGAAAAGTGAAAAATTTAAGATATATTTACTTAAAAAAAAAATTATGCGCCATTTTCAAAATTCTTTACGGGAAATGTATTGGAATAGAACCGAAAATTCATTAGCAGAATTTCTCATGCCCATGATGAAGAATTAATGAAACTGTAAGCACATTTTGTAGCGTTACACATGTCAGCGTTCCATCATGGTGTCTCTTTCGCGGCTGGAGATTTAGAAATGTGTCTCTTTCGTTAGAGGCGGCATTGGCTGGAGACCGGTTCCGAGACAGGCGTTCAAAGTCATAAGCCACTTAAAACCCTGGGTCATTAACAGAAATATGTGGTGCAATGTCACAAGCTGGTCCCATTGTAGGCGAACTGGCTGGA
The DNA here is from genome assembly GCA_000696205.2 of Oncopeltus fasciatus. Classification (NCBI taxonomy): domain Eukaryota; kingdom Metazoa; phylum Arthropoda; class Insecta; order Hemiptera; family Lygaeidae; genus Oncopeltus; species Oncopeltus fasciatus. Next base: position 508,087 of record KZ807443.1, read on the forward strand.
GGATTTACATTTTTTTTTTCTTTTTTTTTTTTTTGCCCTCGACAACTCGAGCCTTTCACTAAACGTGATCGGCTATCAGCCGGTGTTTATCAACGACCGATTTCCTGGCAGCCTGCTCTTAATTACACTCTGCCCAAAAAATCCAGGACTTTGTCCTCAAATATCCGTTCCGAACGTTATGTAAGCGCTGTACCCCATTTGGGAAAGAGTTAAGAAATTAATTTTGACAGGGGTCTACCGAATACTTCAGGCGTTTTAAATATATATATTTAATGAAAAAGGATTAGTGCTGTAGTAACGCATTTTAACCGGAATTCTTTTAGGACCCAATTAGCAAGGAATAAAAATATAGTTAACTCAACACTTGTATTCATTTGTTTTTATCTTTACATTAATAGTAATCTAATTAATAAAAATAAAATAAAATTTATTCAGTTAACTTTGGGCTATATCACGTATAACATACAACTAATAGCTACTTGGAAATTAACTTATATTTCATTATTTTGAAATGCAAAATAAATGTGTCTTATTGTATATTTATAGTTATTTCGAAATAATGGACCGTGCTTTTGTATATAAAGCAGAAAATGAGTAATAATAATGTTAATAATTTACATTGATTTATTGGTATTAGTTTTAAAGAAGATGGACTATTACATTTGTTGTTTTTTTCAGGCAAATATATTGCTGGCAATATTTATGCATCTATTTTATAAAGATATTGCGCATATAAAATGAAAAGAAGGTGGTTTTAAAATTAATTTTGATTCCTGATACGGACATGAATATATATTATTTATCTAATGAAAAGATAATTATGGTTGAGTGCGAATGAGGTGACAAGGCTTAGAAGGAGTGGGTGTGAGTAATTTACGCTCAAGACTTAACTGCAGGCGGTAGTTTATGTAAGCAACGACTTCATTTAAATATCTGGCCTTATAATTTAGGTTAATAAAATACTAAATAAACGTAATACATCAACATTTTAAACATAAAACCAAGCAACTCTGGGAATGTTTCCTCAGAGCTCCGGACTGACTTTTGGAATAATAATATTTTGTCAGGTTAACAGTCTGCAATATATCATAATATTCGGAATACCTGATTATAGTAGTATCGGTTGTGCGTAATGCATCAACGGCCCTCAAATCTCTAGTATGTATCCAGGAGATTTACTAATGGGAAAAATGGCCGTGGTACTGAGAGAGGATTACGAAATGAGCGTCATCTAGCGGTCAAGGAGCGATTATAATAAATGGTGCAAAAGAACTTGAGTAGGCAGTAACCCGGAATACGAGCCAGCAAATTGCCAGAGACCCAAATGGCTCGATGAAGTGAAAGTGTGGATTACCAACAAGAGTCTGCTGGTATTGATGGCGACTGGCAAGATAGAGATCTGCACCAAATACCTCTTACTCAGAAGATAACTCCAGTTGCTCTTCAATAATTATTAATAATTAATTAATCTTAACTGATGAAATGAGAAATTTCAGTTTGAGATATATTTTTAATTGTTAGCAAAAAAAAAAATGGTAAGGATAAGAAATACAATATTTCTGTGTATTATTTTACTCATCCTTAAAAAGCTACTCTTAGTTACTACTCTAAGTAAAAAAATAGAATATGGTGTAAGTTCTTTGCTGAGCATAAAAATACTATGAAGGACTTGAATCCTTTCTTCGCTGGAGGATATGTTTACTCTCCTCATCGCTCTTCTCCGGCCTTTGGATTACCTAAATCATTCTTTCCGAATCCAAATCTCCATTTTCCTTCGGCTCATTTGTCTTTTTATGGCAGTATTAATGCTCTTCCTACTCTCAGAACATCAAAAATAGTACTTTTTTGAATTTATTTGTTGTACTTAAGTACAAAATGAACAAACAATTTGTATTTAATATTAATGAGTTTCTTTCTTTTACTTAGAAGCATAATGAAAAGATCAGTTTATAATATCCAAAAAGGTTTAGATGTAATTATTTAAATAAACTTATATTTACAGTGAAAAGCATGGATTTTACATATGTGTAAAAGGAAGTTATTGAGATTAATAGAAAGGCTCTAGTTTACTTACCCCACTTGGGCCATATTTAATGTTTGGACAATCTACACATAGCTACTATCTCTGATGGGAATTGTGATTCCTAAAAGAGGTTTTGTAAAACAGAGAAAATTAATAACTTAATTAATTATAAATAATTTGCAATAATTTATTTAAAATAGTTTTTATCAATAATGATGAACTTGAAACAATATTCATAGTAATCCTAATTATATTTTTAACAAAGTTTATTGTAAAGTTTGATATATTTTCTCGTTTAGTCTAATCTAAAAATATGACTTTTTAATTTTGAAAAAAAATAATAATTTTAAATAATTTTTTAGTCACTTTTTTTGTTTATTTCATTTATAAAATGTCGCTTTTACCCAGCTCTTTTTCATTGTAAATATTCTAAAAAGAAGTTTATTTTGTAACCTCATATTTTTTACATTTTACCTTATTTGTATCACATCTGCAAAAACACAGAACTAGATTATTAACTATTTGAATGCCTTTTCGATGACAAACTTCTATAAATGAAAGCACATTACCGTCAAAAGAGTATACAAAATAAATTTATACAATATATATGTTTCACATGTATAAAAACAAAAATAAGATGTTATTTAGTGTTAAAATCATGATTCTTTATTTTCATTACCTAGGAAAACGGCAAAAATTATATTTTTGTCAAAACGCGCTCTATCGTCCGTAATTAATTAAACAATGAAACTAAATTTGGAAATTTATTTAGTGAAGAAATATGTGTGTAACAAAATTGGAGTAAAATGTGAAAATGAAGCACTGATTTCGTGCAACTTACTCTAATTTTTTCTGATACAAATAAAGTTCATATGGAAAATGTGGTTAATATATATTACGAAAGGACGTCTCTAAAAAAGATATCTTCTGTATCAATTTATTGGAATATTAATAACTGAAAAATAATTTAAATTTTATGCCATGCTCATATTACCTATACTTACGAACAAAATGCAAGAACAAAAACAAACAAAAGTAGTATACTCATAAGTAATTAATTAAAATGAAATAATCATTTATTTATCCAGCTTGTGCATCTTTGCTCCTTGTGCCTCGGATTTCAGTACCTTCTAATTTTATTTGGGATGCAATTATATATCATCCCTACCTACATCATTTACTACTACCAATTTTTCCTAAACGTCCCAGAAAAATTAGTAAAACGAGTTCTGATGATAGTGAAATGTAAAATATTAGACAATTAATAAAAAAATGCTAGGGAATTTAATAAAAAAATTTTACTGTCACAGCCTGGACTTGAACCTGGATCTGCCGCTATTCGGGCAAGCGCGTTAGCCATTTACGAATATAATAACTTATCAGGCTTGTCTCGGTTTCAATTTTAATTGTTTTAAAATTTACTTGGTATAAAATACCACAATAAAACTAATATTTATTTGTTTAATAGTAGGATTTTTTTTTAATTTTATACTTAACTGACAGTTGACTAAAATAAATAAGAAAGATCCGCCACTCAAAATTATAAAAATTTATGAAAAAAATAAATGATTTATCAAATAATATTATATAAATAGCATGTAAGTCAATTTCAAATTTTTATGTGAAAATATGTTATAACTTCCTATTATGTGTCCCTCTGCTACTATAGTAATACTGTAATTCGTAATGTAAAACATTATTATTTAGCCAAATGTTAAATAAAGGATTGATAAACTCCTTTTTAAGCTCACTTCATTTTTTTTCTTTTTTATAAAATTTAAAAGTGATATGCATTGAGTATGAACAAGTCAGATACGAAATACAATCACAACTTATTAGGTACGAAATCAGGATTTTATTTTTATTTTAAGTTTTCCGTTTAAGTACCCCTCTATCAGTTTAGGTTTCATTGGAAATTATATCGTAACATAAAAATATTATGTCAGTCTTAAATATGAAGTATTATCTTACTAAGCTGTGAAGAAATTCCAAATACATGTGATGTCCTCCTGAAATACCCCCCCCCCCTTCCACCTACAGGACCGATTTTTCTTAATTTTAGCCTCATTTTTAACCACTTAAGGTCATAGAGGGAGGGGCTATCTTCAGTTGTTGACCCCTTCTAAACATCTATGGCTCAGGATAAGCTTTTATTTGTTGATAAGACTTGCCCTGGGCGGGATTTGATCCCGCAGCGCCAAGAGACCCGAAAATAATTCTGACCAGTTCCCTTTCTTCTTTTTAACATTTACCATGATAAAGTTATAAGATTTCATGAAGTTAACTCTTCTGAAAGAAAAACAGAATTAACTAATATCTCCAACAAATAATAAATACAATATTATATTAATAAAACTAATTATAATAATAATAATATTCTTTTGCCTCTCCGGATACATAAATAGGGAAATGATCACGGAGGAGGAGGCGCACACTCCGTCCGCGTTAGGGGTGGCCTGACGTGCTGGAAGAGGGGGTAAGTCCCTGATATATATAAGGGCGGCTCGGGAGATTTCTGCACCACACATCACCTTCCTCAGCAAGAGCCCAGTGTCTCTAGTTCCACAATGCTCAAGGTAAGACAGGACCGAGAACAACTCAGTACAAATTCAGTTCTCAGTGTGATTTACATTAGGTGCTCTTAGGGGATTGCAAAGAAAGGTTCATAATATGCGTACCAGAGATCGCTATGGAATTTCCTAGCCAATAAAAAAGTTAGTATCTATATATGTGTGTAACAGGGTGTTTGCGTGTGCGAGAAATATCAGTTTGATAGAGCATATATAAAAAATCATGACTGACAACAAAATTATTACTCAATATTTAAAAAAAGAAACAAATACCTATAAATTCGAAATTTTAGTTTTGTTTCTTCTTCTTTATTTATAAAAATATATTGCCCAAGTATTCTGTTTTTAATTTTCTCCACTTTTAACAGATTATCTTAACCCAAAATAGATTTCATTTTTTGGAGCGAAAAAAAAAAAGATATTCTAAAAGATAAACCTTAAAATATAATGGCCTTTTAAATCATTTATTTCGTCAATTATATTAACAGATACCAAAAAAATATATTTTAATTGAGAAACAAAGATTTTACTTAATTTAATACAATTTTAACAATACATTCTCGATATCAAATTGACTATAATCCGCTTATATTCAGAAAATGATTTTAGTGAATAACTAAATTGTACTTCCAATTTGTATTTATTTTGTATTATACCTTATTTGATTTATTTCTCAAATGCGAATATGGGTAATAAAATAATAATACAATAAGAATTATATATTTAGCGACCATTTTTTAGCTTTTCAAATGTAATATCGTTGAAGAATCAATGACATAAAGNAGTCCTCATTAGACCTAGAAAACATTTTTTAAACAAACAATTTAAGCAAATATGGACCGGTTAAACACTTATTTTTTTCAGTAAAGAGATAGAAATAATTTTCTACATTTCTTTTTCTCCATCACTTTTTACACATTATTCTGTAATTGTAATAAAATTACATATAAGTGACTAAAGTAATATATACAGTGTATAAGTGAAACAAGCGGGCAGTTAAATAACTCCTCTAGGTATCGGTTTTTGTCCCTTCAAAGATGATTAACCGTAATTTTTAAAATATGCATAAATTTGAATCTCTTTTGTTGGCAGTTTTGTGTTCTCGCTGTTATCGTGGGAGTAGTCTCAGCCCAGTACGGAGGTCACCAGGGAGGCTACGGAGGTCAGCAGGGAGGTTACGGAGGTCACCAGGGAGGTTACGAGCAACATGAGGAGTACGCCGAGCCTCACTACAGCTTCGAGTACTCAGTAGAGGACCCTCACACCGGAGACATAAAGAGTCAGAGGGAGCAGAGGAAGGGAGACAGCACCCAAGGCGAGTACAGCCTCGTTGAACCTGATGGCTCCAGGAGGTCTGTCCAGTACCACGTGGAAGGCAAGTCCGGATTCCTTGCTGAAGTACACCGTGAGCCCGCCAAAGAAGGTTACAGACAGCCATCCTACCAACGACCTGCCCAGGAAGGTTACAACAGACAGCCATCCTACCAACAGTCTGCCTACCACCACTGATATGTCGTCACCCCTCTTCTATAATCGCATTGTATATAATCGGTTTTTTTAAATATACTTTTTTACTTTTGTACTTATTTGTAATTAATTTTCCTCTCATTTCTACTTGTGTTTCAGTAATTAATCAAAATATGTACTGGTTATTCTAAGAATGTTTAATCGCAATTTACAGATGCAATTACATTCACAAATGATAAAGAGTATTGAAGTGTACTGTTTCATTTTATTTTTCATTGCTTTAAAGAGTTTTCTGAGAATGAGGCTCATTTACCTTTATATATTTACGTCTTATTTATGTTTAGTAGAGACAAACGTTTGATATATAAACACACTATTACTTTATTTGAGTCTTTATTTTTCTTTGCCAGTTAAGGGTAATTACTGAGGCCTCTCCAGGAACTTAATATATGATTTCATAAAACCAGTTAATATAGATATAATGGGAACTTTCCACCACAAAGATGTAATGTAGCCTAGATGGTGGAAGATTCCCATTTATAATATTTGTATAAATATTTATTTATATTTTTATTTGTAATGCATAAATTGATTTTACGAAACCATATATTAAGCTCCTTAACAGGCCTCAGTATTATAAAGTATATATATTATAAATTTCTTAACTAGCAAAGAAAAACAAAGATTCAAATGAAGTAATTGCAATTCTTAATTTTTTAGATAATATGAATTTACTGAGAAATTTACTTAAACTAATTCCGGTGTGATTAGTATCCTGAATAGGCTACTTCATTTCTTTAAATTTCTGTCTCTCATGATTGGACTTATAAATTTGATTTTCTAGTTCTAATGGATTCTTAACTTCCGCTTCGATAAATGCAGCTGACAAAATATTATTGTTAACTATTAGAATTAGCGCTGTAGTCTGTAGTCCCGGTTTAACCTTACCCGTTCTTTTGTCGACATTCCTTGTAAAACATTAGTTGATCATGAACATGACAGAGAAGTTCTTATTCAAATTGTGCGATTTTAATTGAAAAGTTAGTTTATTTGGAATTCTAAGAATAATTCTTCCAGCCTGTAAGAAACAACTTATAAGGTCAATATAAGTTAAATAATGAGATTTTTCAAGTTTAACAAGTTGCCTGTTGAGCGCGCAAGACAAAATAGGCCATTTGTAGTTTTAAATTACAGTTTAGAGCGTCTAAAAATGTCTGAATTTTTGTTTGCCAGTAAACATTGTGGGAACTAACCAATTTTTTGAACCAAGGGCTAACTGAAATTTGAATTATGTCTTTTACCAAACCATCATGCCTTTAATTAGATTTCAATTTTCTAATTTATCAGTATAGTATAAGTCTGAATAGCCTCTATTAAAGTAGTGAAAGGAAGTGTTTATTATCTAAATGATGCATTTCTTTATTTTTAATGTTGTTATTTCAGTATTTACTTGGTGGGTTTTCTAAAATTTTTTTTGTTAAATTTTACTTAGTTAAATTTAACTTTACTACGATAAAAAAAAAATCCTAAAAAAAATTTTATTTTTGAATTGGCTAAGAATTTCTCATCATGTAATAGTTTAGTAGTTTTAATCATTTTCCTGATTTCGAGTAAGCGTATTTTAAAATGTACATAATTCGGAGAGATATCTTTAGTTTTCATTGAACTTAGTCTTAATTGATAGTAAAAGGAAAAAAAAAGAAATACTTAAACCAGATTAAACCAATAAATTTCCTTTCATTCTCAAATATTACCCACGGTCTTAAAAACGGAAGTATATTTCCTTATCAGGAATATTTTTTTTAGTTCATCATTAACCGTTTAATTTGAATTGTAATTTGGTTATCAGAAGTATCTGTGAATGAGTCAATATTTTCATCCAAAATATTGTATAGATTTTCTTAGTAGAGATAAGCATATATATATATTAGGTTATAGTAATTTCTAATATAATTGTTTTGTCTGAAGACACCTTTATATTTTGAGATATAGGATCATAAGTCATAGATCTCTGGAGGGACATCTAGGATCTTTCAGAGGGGCATTCCACGTAAATTTTGTTAATTTTGTTAAATTCTTGGGGACTAAATAGCTAACGGAGGACTATTCTATAAAGAAAGTGTATGCTTAATAAGCTGTGCTAATGGATATTTTGAGAGAACTTGCAAATAATCTTAACCATGTGACACAACCCTTAATGGCAATACTCTCGCATTATAAATAAATGTGTGGCATGATCAGGTGTAGTATTTTTATTATCATTTAAAGTAAGAATTTCTAATGGATTCTTTACTCCTTCATAGCAAAGTTTTAATCGAAGTTTTTATTAATAGTGAGTGAATTTCTGTTATAGCACACAAAAAGGTACCTATCTTTTCGAGATAAGACAGTAGAAATATCGACATTAAATTTATAACTATAATTGAGCACGTGTATATCTATCTGAAAATTTTCCGCATTATGCCTTTTGCAAATGTGAAGGCAAAATTATATTTCAGAAACGAGACTTTGAGGAACCTAAATATAATAGGATAATCTGAGGATTTTGGATTGAAAGGATTTGATTCTTTGATTCTTAGAAGCTTGGCTTCACCGCAGAGTTCTTCATTTTATGTCAAGATTGGTCGCTGTAAAGTTTGGTACAGCGTTAGAATGGTATTCATTGTAAGTTCCTATTAATTAGTCTTCAAAGAGCCCTTGTCATCTAAAATTATAAGGTTTGCTCAACGTGATTTGTGAGTCAAGATGGATCATAATGAAATGAATGGATTGTAAAAATAGTATGGAAATGGTATTGATTTTTTCTTTGTCATGTTAGTGTTTTACGTAATTGAAAACTAACTTGCACTCATTTTGACTAATTAATTTTAATTATCCATTAATCGCACTATTACTAGAAACTTGTAAGGTGCAATTGAAGTTTTTTTGGAAGCAGCATCCTTTGGTGGGAAGATAATATATCCCCATCATACCTTTTATTATCCGTCTTCATTGGTTTCTGCAAACCTTCCTCCGTTGGCGAGCGCTTTCGGACATTGTCCATCTTCTTGGCCGAATTCATGAGACCGTGACAGTGAACACATGAATTCGGCCAAGAAGATGGACAATGTCAGAAAGCGCTCGCCAACGGAGGATGGTTTGCAGAAACCAATGAAGACGGATAATAGAAGGTATGATAGTTCTATATTCATTGGTAGTGAAAATAAACTTTTAGATTATTTACCTAATATATCCCTGTTACTTGCAAATAGAGCCGAATAGGATGGATCCAACTGCACTACCTTGTGGAACTCCCTTTTCCTTTTGGTACTAATCGGAGTAATCCAATCTTTGTAAGTCACTCATGAAGTGTTTAGAAAGATAAGGCTTCAGGATTAGGTAAGTATTATTAGGATTTTAAGTACGGAATCGAGCTTAAACTTTAGTAAGTCTTAAGTAAGGTCTTTAGACTAACTTGCCAAACTCGATCAAATGCCTATCTTACTTAGTCTAGATCAGACTCTCTTCTGAAAGATTCCTGGGCTGTGAGGATGAGACATCGAGTCTTGAAAGCGCTAAGCTCTATATATATTTATATATATATATATATATATATATATATATATATATATATATATATATATATATATATATATATATATATATATATATATATATATATATATATATATATATATATATATATATATATATATATATATATATATATATATATATATATATATATATATATATATATATATATATATATANGAATATTTAATTTAATTATAAGCGGTTTAGTATAGTACCAACATTTATAATCATTAAATATTTGTTAAGATACTCGAAATTTTATAAATAATAAAATTTGTTAAATGCAGTTTTCTAACTTTCCTAAATCTTACTTTACAATCTGAGAGTTAGTCCCCAAAGAAAATAAATATTTTTTTGCTCATACCTCATGTAGTAAAGCATACTGTCAAAAATAAATAATAAAATATACGAGGACAATAATAAGGGCGTTAAAAAAGTAAAATTACATTAAATGGCTGGTTAATAAATCACACACATTAGTGCAACGATCATTATTTTCTCCAATTACATGAAACTGATTAAATTGTTGTGTAGGAATAATAAATTCTGTGTATCATATATATTGCATGATTAGTAGAGGCGAAATAATGCCACTTAGTCTAAAGGTTATTACACTCACTTGAAAATGATCAAGTCTCAATAAAAGCCCTCCTATGGCGGTAATCAAACCCGCTTCGTCTGGCTTGAGAGATTTCTAACGCTCCCTGACAACGTCTTTGTTGAGCAATCCATGAACAACGCCAACCCAAACACCACATTTCTTGTGAAAAATAACATTAGTATAGAAATTAAGAGAAATGTCTCTTAATTCCATGTTTCTATTTATAATAATGGTATTCTGTGCTACCGAAAAATAATACTGCTAGGGAAAAGCACTCGATTCTAAAATGAGTAGAAAGTATTTCAAAACCAGAATTTTACCAAGATTTTCCTTCGGGTATATATATATATATATATATATATATATATATATATATATAAAAT
>KZ807444.1:6386-25059 GCA_000696205.2 Oncopeltus fasciatus
AGGAGAATGGAAGCAATTATCAGAGCTAGAGGTGGGAATACCAATTATTGATCGTTTTCCTCGAATTCTTCCTTTTTATTCAGTTTTGTTATTTCATTTCATTTCAAAGATTTACTTTTTCATTTTGAGACTGTAGGACATTTTTATTTTTTGATTTGTTTTCCTATTAAAAATTTCTAGAAAATAATTTTTTATTTTTTATTATCCTTATAATAAAGTGTGACTTCCAAAGAAAAGAGAATATTTTCAAAAATACCCTATACAGTTCAGTAATTTCAAAATATTGAAGTGATCCTTTAATTTTGTCTGGCAGTGTATATTATTTTATATGCTACTTGCTAAACTTAATAATTTCACTCGTTTCCATCCTATATGAGGCGCAAACCTCAAGAGCTGATTCAGTAACTACTGTACAAAATCGTATAGAATTATTTAAGAATCAAACATCCCTGAAAATTTAAATGTTAATAAGTCTGCCTTCAATTCATTTTTAAAACTGTTTTTAAAAAATACCAATGATATTTACTCTACGAGGTCTCGGGAGGAATATCCCGAATGCTAATGTTAAATGTCCCTTTTATTCTTCAGTAAACTTTCTAAATTTTTTGTACTCCCACTTTAAAGGTAAATCTCCCTCTGATAGGTTAAGATTTATTAAATCTCGCTAACTGTGCACCCGTTACTTTGATTTAAATATTAATATCAATTACTCGAGTAAAATCTATGTAAAAATCCAAGGCGAAGCAACTTTCTTTGCATCCCATTGATGAAGATCGGGTTCCGGTTTTTTCTGTTTTTCTCAACCCTTCTAGGTTAAGGAATGCTCCCCCCTCCCTGTTTCCTTCAAACCTAGTGATTTACAGACTTTAAACCCAGTTCATTTATTTGGGATTTCTTTACAAAATTTAGGCCATTCAGTTTTCAAACCCGTCCTGATCTCCACTTGCCAGTTTCGGTTACAGGAATCACAAACTAATTATATTATTTTTAGTATCTAATTATATTATTGGTATAGTCCTCTATACCACTTCCTATTTGCTTTGTATCTGAGTATGATACTTAGTTATTAAAAGTAGATGCTTTAGGACTTTCAACCTTTCCTTCTCTACTATAGTCAGAAAATAGGTTGACGGCCTATTAATATCCTTTTATTATCATCTTTATGCCCCAGTCTCTTCTAAAACCCGTGAAGATACTTTAAATAAATACATAATTTTGCCTAATCTTAATTATGGCTCATCTTCCACAATAGGGACCTTATTTGGTTATTTCAGAGCAGTGTTCTTGCCTTAGGCTTGTTCAAATATCTGTAATCATCTCTATCATACAACATTCCAATCACTTGACGATATTCAAGGCCATCTCCTCTTTTCTTCTCTTTCTAAAAATTTTGATGACTCGAACTACCTGTAATACCTCAAAGATAGGTTTTTCCGTTATTCTCTAGCACCTCATTAAAGAGGAGCTTAGCCTTGTAATTCAGAGTTGGTTGCTAATTATTCACCAATTACACAACATAAAAACTCAAACATTCAGTTACTTAGCGCTCACTAAATGGCCAAATTAACCAATGATATCGTTTTTATTAACATTTTTGTTTTTATTGTTTAAAACAATACTTTAAAAACAAACCGGTTTTAAAACAAACTCCAATTACACTCCTAGAAGCGGTGTAGTTGTCTATATTTTGCTCCGTCTTTACTATTTTATAAATGGTTTGTAGAATGACTTATTTATGATCTCAAATTCTGCAGGCAGATTTTTTTAATTTGTTTATTAAGAGTTAAGTGTTAGTGATACATTTGTGAATTTTTGCTGAGATGCATCATGCGACTCACCCCTTAAACAGTGAGTGAATAAAATAATTTTATAGCGTGCTAATGGTTAGAAAAAGGAAGGTAGAACCTGGCCATCTCCACAGTTTAGTCAACAAAATAGAAAACCTAAGAATATCCCACCACTCCTGTCGGTTGACTAGTCCGGTGGACCATAATATGGTGTGTGACCCGCGAGCCAGAGATTCAGGTTCGAGAATCAGCAGTGTTACTTTTATTCAAATTAATTAATGCCATTCCATGGGTGTTTATTATTAAAACCAATGTATTATTACCACCATTGTATAGCCAGTGGAGGTGGAAAAGAGAAGCGCCAAGGTGCACCTCCATTGGGTTTACCCCCAGTTAATGGGAGTCATTCCGTACTAGCAGTTCTCAGTCTGAGAGGGCACAAAATGATCTATTACCAAGCCCCACTTTCTCAAAGGGAGCCAATTCTCAGACCACGTCAGAGACAGTAAACTCACAAGCGAAAATGAAAATGAATACTCACCCCCATTTCACAACTTAGAACATATTTCAGCGTCTTCAAAACATAGCCTGATCTTTGTCGGGAATATCCAGATCTTCCACCAAATACATATATGATCCAATTATAACTGGCCCACTGCAACCGGAGTGTGACGACAAAGAGTAATAGAAGCCTAAAGAAAATACATTTTTTGGCTCAAAATAAGTGTTTTGACAATCAATCAGACAAGGGTCAAAGATTATAATTTGACATTCCGAACCTTTCCAGACTCTCCCTACCGCCGCTCTTGTCTCCCCTCGCCACAGACCTATCCCTGTTTTGCTTTTGCTTGAGGAAAGGTTATCTACCTGAAGGTTCTATAACCTAAAGATGCCAAAACTAAACTACCTATAGATGTCAAAAAATCTGACGTTCTTGGCATATCTCCTAAATTAGTAGGATTATTGTAGGATTATTCTTTATACTAACCATTCCGAAAGCTAAGAACCTTAAAGAGGGATAATAATGTAGATCAAGCAGTTCACGAGACTTTACTATTGAAAAAAAAAACCAGTGTTAATGGTGGTACAAGTCGAAATAGTCAATATGAATATCATAATAGCTGACATGTTTGCCGGCCAGTTCAGTAGCTTACTCGATAGGAAATGTGTGTAGCAAGGGCATATCTCTCCCAATAAATAATAAATCTTAAGACGAAACTAACTGAGAGACAAAGTAAAAGCCTTGCAGATCGCAGTAGAGGTTCATAATAATGAACATGAAGAAGAGAAATCTGACAAACAGAAAATGAAGAAGAAAGAAAATGATTTAAAATATATTTTTCCTCAAAAAACCATCATTTTTACTCAGAAACTTTTCGAAAATTTATGGCTCATTTTTCAAGAGACAAGAATATACAGACTAAATATTTGCCTATTTCTTACCATAAATTATTTTTGCAATAAGTACTAACTACTGAACTACTTGACCTGCCTCAATTCTCCTCTCTATGGAATAGGCTTTTGGAATGATAAGTGCAAATTAATCGTCAATATTCCTGCTAATTTAGAAGAAATGATAAGTACTCATAGGTAGTTGAAAAGCAGAAACTTCAGGCAGATAACCCTTCCTAGATTCGAGAAAACAATTTTTTTTAAAGGATACAGTATTGTCATGCATGGTTAATGGTTAGTGGAACTGTGAAGCATAAATCATTCTGTTTCTTATGGAAATGGATAGAGTTTAGCAAACACAAAGCTAAAATTGTATTTAATAATACAGTCATACACTGGAAAAAAAGGGCTTATAATCCATTTTAGCTTTAAGCAAATTAAGTGAGATGTATAATTATGATTTTAAGAAAATTAGTTAACATTTTACATTTTACAAAATTAGAAAGTTTAATTGAAGAGATAGTAATAATGTGCTAAAGGCAGTAACCCTCACAAAACATGAAAAAAGTTATGTTAAATAAAGTTAGGTATTCAAGTGCATACACATGTCTAGGCCATTATCTTAAACTCAAAGATGAAATGGTAAATATATTATGACTATTGTATGAATAGTATTATTTTATATTGTTTTATAAAATACAATTTTAAAAATAATATACAGAGGTTTGTCGAAAAAATAAAAATGTCTGAATTATTTGTTGGTATATTGGTGATATAATCAGAAAGTGTTTGACAATAGCATCATTAATTTTATAAGTTCTTATTATGTATTTTTTTAAGTATCAATCCCCCTTTGAACCAGGAAGGACTATCCACCTGTTTGTTAGTTGGCTTAATGTGAACGCCAGTGACGAAGTGGTTGTCTACTAGTTTTATATCAACATCCAAAAAAGTGGCTTCGTCTTTAGATATATTCCATGTGAACTTTATGGAAAACGCCTTGTTAAGGTCATCAAGGAATGTGGATAGAGATTCCTGTCCGTGGGTCCAAATCATAAAAATATCATCCAGATATCTTTTCCAGACGAGGGGTAGCAAAGGGCCGTGGATGATTTGTTTTGCCCCCTTCAAAGTCAATTTTATTAATTGCTGTAGATGTCACTTCGTTATACACATCAATTCCCACTCCTTGGAATTTTGATTCTTTCAAATATTTGCTTGATCAGCGGCCCCCACTCAGTGCCCCCTCCACAGAGTTTATAATTGGTCTTGCAAAACTAGCCTTGAACAGTAACGTCTTCCCCTTTAATGGTTATTTCTATTTACAAATTACAAAAAGTACAGCGATGGGTACTAAAATGGCCACTCCTTATGCCAGTTTATACGTGGGCCAATGTCAACAAAAGTTCCTGGCCCCTCGCCTGGAAAATATATCTGGCCCCACCCTCCAAGATATACTAAACAGAAAAAAACTGTCTGTCGAAACCCTAACAAATATACTAAAACAAGGTATTTGGCCTTGCAATAAAAGCTGATGCTTATCCTGTTCAATTATGAAAACTGGCAACACGTTCTTCAGTGTCAACACCTACTTAACATATAAGATCCAATCTTCATCAACATGCACATCCAAAAATTGTGTACACTTGCTTCAATGCAATTATTGTCCTGCTTTTTACGTTGGAAAATGTATTACGCCCTTAAATCTCAGAATTAATAACCACAGATCATCCTCTTCATAACCACAGTTCCCTCTTCCCATAGCAACGCATGGTCAGAGTGATTTAGTGAGTTTTAATGACGTTTTTCAAGTTCAAGTGATTGAACAACTTCCCGACACGGCTTCAGATTTGCAACTGAAGACGAGAGAGTGCGCCTATATCCACATTCTCAAAGCCACAACAAGACCTGGCATCAATTGCCTACAATAGGAGGATTAGGTAAATCCCAATCGTCTTCCCCTTCCTATGATTGCTTTCCGCAGTACAGTCTCTCTTCACTGACGAAG
The DNA here is from genome assembly GCA_000696205.2 of Oncopeltus fasciatus. Lineage (NCBI taxonomy): Eukaryota > Metazoa > Arthropoda > Insecta > Hemiptera > Lygaeidae > Oncopeltus > Oncopeltus fasciatus. Next base: position 11,574 of record KZ807444.1, read on the forward strand.
GGCGTGAGATCCCCGAAAATTTTTAGTCTTTGTAATTTCTTCTTTTTGAGTGTTCACGGAACTCTCTATCCCATCTGTTCTAGATTAATATATATATAGCAGCAGCGAGTGTTTCATTTTCTATATATACTTTCAATATATAATTTTTTTTTTTTTTTTTGTAAGAACTATACTTTACTGTCTTCTTCAAGGTTAGGCCCTATCTGTACGAAAATGAGGGTGTATGAACTTGAACTAAGCTATGATAAAAACAAACTGCAAGCTCTCTTATTTTATTTCAATGCTACATTTGACGATTTGAATGGAACATCTTACATTATCTAATAAATATCTTCGTAGTCTGGAGATACTATAGGACATCATAATTAGAGATATATAAGATTGTAGTAGATATAATTATAAATAGAAGTATATATAATTCTAATTGGAGATAGTGTTAGATTAGATTAGAGGAGATTAAGGATAATAGTATGAGTCAAATATGACATTTTTTCTTAATACATATTAAAGAAAAGATTTAAGAATATAATTTTGAGTGTTGGAAGGGCCCCATATTTTAAAAATAAAAAATTCAAATTCGGCATTAAGACTTTCTATTGCAAGACTATGAAATTAGTTAATTTGTTTTAAATAAATCTCCTCTTCATTCTTATTCTTTTATAAATGAAAAGGTTTATAGAAACTAAATTGGTATATCACGTAATTCTCAATTAAAAATCTCTAAGGTCAAAAATTCTCCATTTCTAACGTAATGTTCTACATCTTATCCTCGAGAGGAAGATCTTACACCAATCTGGGCCAGCAAGAGATGAGGGAGACTGGAGGAGAAGTAAGAACAGGAAGCTATATGTGCTCCTCAATGACGTTGGTGGGGCGACATTTGTTAAGCTGTGGTACCTTGTGGTAGGCAAGCCATATTGCTCGGATGAGCCCACAGGAAGTGCCAAGAAGAGTCCTATAAGAAGAAATTCACCTATTTGGCAGCAGCTATTGCACGACAACCTCACCCATAAACATTTGTAAGTATAAAGTCCTATATCTTACTCCAACTATTCTAAATATAATAGAACTTACTTATTACCTTTTGTTTTTATTTCTTTAATGTGATTTAACACAAGACTTTTGGTCCCCTGTGAGAAATAACTCTTTGGACGTGATCTCAAGCAGCTAAATCAATTTTGAGGACGTTCAACGTAGAGTTAATTGTTAATTATTAATTCACATAATTAAAGGAATTATTTAGTTTAAATCTTCCTTTTTTTAAAACTATCGTCACCTTTTATCATAATAGCCATGGGAAGGGCCTTTATTCCTTCACCCTGGTGGAAGCTTTTAAAGTTGTCACTTGAGTTAGACTCCTAGTTAACTGTCCTAATACGACAGTACAAAGGGAGAGTGGCCTGCATCAAAGGGGGTAATGCCTGGAAGAGAGGTGGGTATTATTGCGGATAAGTTCCTTAAGGAACTAGGAGAAGTGTTTAACAGGTTTATTTTGGAGGAGGGGTAATGGCTTGTCAGAATGTTGAAAATGTTTGAATAAGTTGAAGAAATTTGTTCTATGTCAGTTCTGACTGGATTGTATTGTAAGTTAATGCGAATGGTTTCAGATAATAGGCGTTTTTGTTCATATGGTTCAGTGGAAAGAATGGTAATTTTATCAAAATGGAATGTGTCCTTCATGAATGATGTGTTTTGTGAGGTAAGTTTTATTATTTTTATTTATGTCATTTTTGTGATTGTTTGCCAAATATAAGAACCTTACTTGTTAATTTTTTTTTCTCCCACAACATTTGATATCTCATAACTATTAGTTATGGCAATTCTATGTAACAATAATGTAAATTATTTAATTTTATTTTTTTTTAATGCTTTTCTTATAACGTCAATTAAAACAGCCCTGAAGATGGCTTACAATATAATCCGAAACGATGGCAAAAATGTCAAAAATACACATTTTAAAAATTTTTTTTTGTTGGATCTACCTTGGCGGAACCCCAACAAAAAAAGACATATACTTATAGCATTTAAAGTTTGTACTTTCCTTGGGGGGTAAAAAGAATCTAAAAGTTTAAAAAAAAATTTATAAAACGCTCTACGCTTTCTGCCAAGGTAAATCAAACTTCAAGTTGGTAGTTGTAACCCATCGCCTGTCAGAGCAATTTTGAGCTTTTAATAGTAAATTTAACCCCCTCAGTGTTTATGGATCAAGCCCAAGTGAAATTAGGCATCCTGTCGGAACACGAAGAACCTAAATTCCAGATTTCATCAAGATAGATTGAGTTGTTTATTTCGGAGTTAGCTTGTTTCACTTACAGAAAATAATCTATTGTAACTGACCTGAAAAAGAAGTGTTTGTTGTCGTTCGTAAATTTTCTTCTAAAAGGCTCGACATTAATGCGAATTTAACGCTGACAGGCACACAAATTACAATTAAGTAAAGCCAATTCATCAGTACAAATGTTTTTCCATATTGAACTATTAAACGTAATTAAAACTCTGCGGTAGTTTTAAAAAGTCTGAGTGAATAAAAAAGTTCCTTCCCCTTAGCATTAATAAAAGTTCACCTAATAATGTTAAAAATTAAAGAATATAAGAAAATATTTCCATATTACAATACTATTACTTAAATTTATATTTAAAAAAAAATACGATATTTCTTTCCCTCTGAGTTCATTATAAGTGAACTCTCTTACCTACTAAAACCTTACAATAAGGTGCATACGAAATTACTGAATATAAATGACTGCTAACCAAAATATTTGATTAATTTTGATCATAAATTGAGGAATTATGTAGGAATTTACATGACTAAATTACTAATTATGTAGGAATTGCTACTGAATTAAAAAAAGAAAAAAAAGAAAAAAAAGAAAGCCATTTGAAGAAATTAAGTTATATGAAATTGCACGAAAAGAGCCATACTTCAGATAGATTAAGTTAATTATTGAATTATTTACTCATTATTATTATTATTATTATTGAATTTTTAACTCATAATTATTTAATCAAGGCTTTATAAACTGTCATTGTGTATAATAGACGAGCAAGATTCTTCCCGTGTTTTACTTTCATTATTTATTATTATTTTCATTTATCTAGGTTTGTNAATTCCCAAACCACTAGCGAAAGTCTAACCTACGAGAAAGAACAATACATCGTCTTATGCTCGAAGGAGCTGACGGTGTTTAAAATTTACGTAGGATAATATACCACATATAAATTAATATTTATAAATGAAAATGAAAAAATAAATAACGAGAGTCGATAAATAGCTCGACAATTGTCACCTCCTTCGAGCATAAGACGATGTATTCGTCTTTCTCGTTGGTTAGACTCTCGACACTAGTGCTGGGAATTTCATAAGTTATCTGGCTCTCCCGGTAGCGTAATAGGATAACGCGCTTGCCCGGTTAGTAGGAATTGTTTATATTTTTTACTTTTCAGTTTATTGTTTTATTCTTTTTTTTTTTTTTTTTTAATGAAAATAAACTAAAAAGATGTGAAAGCTTTTGTGAATTTAAAATAAGGGTAGACGAAATAGTACAATTCTTCTACTTTTGTGTTGTTTGCGACCAATATGTTCGGTTCCCAATTACATCATTCCTACCTTAATAACAAAAATTTAATCTTAAGTTAAAATCCTTTGTTGGAAGTAGGAATGTGATATCCCCAGCTTTGGCCACTGCCTCAGATATATTTCATGAGAATATTCTAAGGTCCTGTCTCGAAATTTTACCAAACACTATCTTTGTCCACAACAAGCTTTCACGTAAAGGGCTTGTGGGAGAGGGCACATTTTTATGAATGGAATGTCCATCCAGACTGTGACATAACCGGCCATTGGCAGGTTCTGGCCCTTAGGTGATGAAGGCTTCAAAGGCCCTCTCTTCCCAAGTATATATTTAGCAGTAGCTCCCTTAATTTAGGTCTTCATTCTTAAGAGATATTTTCAAGGGAAAATAAAATATGACATTTCTTTTTTTTTCTCAATTCCTTCAGCTGCGATAATCATTGCATCCTCAGAATACATAATATATCTTTCAAAATTGTGTAGCATTTCCTGAAAAATGTTTTCCCCTACTCCTACTTTTAAAACAATAAATATTGTTTTTAACAATAAGGAATGTATGAGTGTTAATATTCATTGTAACCAATATCTCAGTCGTATATGAAATTAACTAATGTTTATTTTAGCTATCACTATCAAATGGAGTATAATTATCATTATTACAAGTGCTAAAATTAGAATGACATCATACATTTGAAATGGTGGAAAATTCATAGTTTGTAAAAATAAATAAAAATACAAGAAACTTAATAATAAATCTGGAAGACTCCTGTGGAGTCTAATAAATATGAATGAAACTTTCTGAGGTTTGAGCTAGAAATTTAAATGAGAGTGGATGAATCCGTCACAAAAACGCTTTACCTGTAATTAAAGCCCACTGTGTTTACCTCAGGTACCTTATACTAGTGTGTGCGTGCGTGCGTGCGTGTGTGTGTGTGTGTGAGAGTGAGTGAGAAAGCGCGCGTGAGTATGCTAGCTTGCGCGCGCATAGTTATTAAGACAAAGGCACATTTATATTTATTTAGCATTTATATCTATTAATTTAAGAAAAAATTTAAAGTAGACCTCATTGAATAAGCGTTGTATTAATTTCAAAATTGAGAAATTTATATCAAGCATTTGCTATAACTGATTCTGTATAATTGAAATATAAATTTACAAAAAAATATTTCTTTGAAAAAAAAATAACCCTAATTAAATTTATTTTGCGGTATCAATATAATATCCACAATTTTAGTTTAATTCGAATACCTTTGTTTATCATTTTATGAATCGATAGAGTTTTTTTTTCTCCTCGAATCGCTAGGAAAGTGAGTTCTGCGCTGTGTAGGGTAGGGGGCGCATGACGCTAGGCCACTTCCTGCCTCTAAATACGGCCGATGTATTATATATGCTTTAAAAATGGTAGTGGTGAAGTTAAAATGGGGGAGACGTAAGATTATATTTTTTGTCAACGATGTCAGAATCTTCTGAGAAGTAAGTACACCTCTTAATTTACTAAGTTTCATCTGATTTTACATGGGCGTTTATGAACTTGTCTACTGTCAAGATAGTAATTTTACTCTATGTCTCCACGTTCTCTGAATATCGTTTCATTTTCTCTTCTTGTTCTACATGCAAATGATTATTATTTGTTCTCATTGGCATTGTTAATACTTCCACTAGTAACTTATAAAATGTATATGGGGTTAGTTAAATGGTCACATAAAACTTTGTTTTGTCAACAAACTTCTTTTCCAGCAGTGTGCTTTTCTTGTGTTTTTTTTTATAATTTTTTTTTAAATTTAGCTATAGTTTTGAAGTTATTTAGTGAGATCAATTAGTATGATTTTGTGTATATAGTATTATTTATCTACTTACTATTTTTTACTTAGTCTTTGATTGTATTAGAATATATCTCTTTTCTTACTACTTAAAATTTCATACTAATCTGATAAAGAAGTATTCATTACTTTCTATAAATGGATTTTCAACTAAAATGTTGCTTATATGTACAGGTTATGTTCTTTATTATTGACTAATTATGTTTCCTTCCTGTTTGGATAATTTTACCTACTATTATTTAGTTATCCATACATTTTAAGTTTCTATAGTTCAAGTTATCGTTTTTTTCTTACCAGATAATTGTGGGTTGAAAAATGAATGTATTAAGTCTGATGACATTAAAAAATTGGTTAGGTTCATTGTTTTTATTATTTTTTTAAATAATTTAGTTTAAAATGTTCAATTTACCATTATTTTTTCATCATGATGAGTCGACATACTAATAAGTTATCTACTGTGACTATTTTCTTCTCTCCTTTTTGAATGGAGTTGCATTCATTCATTAGTGACCTGGTTTAGTCTTTGGGCTTGTATAGCTAGTTATTTTCATGCCCATTTAAATATTTAATTAAAAGTCTTTAAAACTACTCTTAGCAGTGTAATAAATTATTGCATAAATATTGAGGAACATCAGTTCCTTTAATATCACATTTTTTCTTATTTTTGCAACTTAAAATTTGCAATTTTTAAGTTCTTAAGAATATTGTTTCTTATGTTATTTTGAAAATTAAAAACAGATTATTCTTATTTATTAGGACCTTCTTTGCCTAAGTCATTAAGATTTTCTATTTTATTTTATGCTTGCCTATTCTAGTTCTTAATGTGAAATTCTTGCTTTTCTTAGGGTTTTCCTCCAGGTAATCTTTTTTTTTTTTGGTTATATTTATGTTTTAAATTAATACTTTTAGTTTGAATTTTATAACTTTTATCTGCTTGTATAGAAGAATTAATTATATTTTGATTTAAATTAAATGTCTGTGTACACACAACACACACGCATATATATATATATATTAGTGAATTCATTAAATCACTAACCTACTTTAGATTATTAAAATATTTATAGCCCATATTGTTGTGCCAATTATTCAATTTTCATTTTATTCATAGATATTTAATTTGTTTTACTAACGTACATTGATGTATGTGTTAATTATCTACTTCCCTCAGTTTTTAAATTAATGGGAGAAGTAGTTATCCCATTTGGTTAGCTACTTCATTATTTATTTGTCCCTCAATAGGTATCTGTGTTAAGTTAAAAAAAAAAATAGTGTGCGTGTATGTATGTATATATATATATATATATATATCAAAGATGGCATTTTAGAGTAAATGACCATTTTTATCTTACAAGTCGGACAGGGAATAAGCTTAAGATTAATACCCTTAAGCCTGGCTCTCTAGACTGGCTGGGAAGTAAAAGGTGGAGGAAGTGAACAGCCATTACAGTCTCAATCGTTAATGTAATCCTTAATACAAATAATAAGCATTTCTCCTAAAATATTTTGATTAATATTAATTAAAAAATTGTATTTTATACCTATTTTGTTCTAAGAACTTTATAAATCAAATAAAAATTAAGATATCATAATTTTAAATTTTTATCTACTTCTAAATCCTCACATTCATCATTTGATTTCAGCCAAAATTTTACAAAAGTTTACAATGAAAATTCTACAACTTAATTTAGTTTACATATAAAAAAAAAAGAATACGAGGGCCCACCCTACACTCTATTATATTCTCGAATATTTTTCTTATAATGTATTTCTGTAAAAATTAAAAACATTTATCTATACTTAAATTATTTTGTCAGCCGAGGTATTTTTAAACAATACTGAAACAAAATTTGTTTCCCAGCACAATGTATTAACTATAGCTTAGGGTTTTCAGGACACAATCTCATCAGAGCTAAGCGCACACTTCCCAAATAAACTTGTAAAACAGTAATAATTAATTTAAAACATTTAAAAACTATAACGAAAAGATAACACACGAATAATACCAATGCTATTGTTTATTTACACTTGAAATTAATTTTTTATTTGTGTTTAATTTATTATTTTTAAAAAATCCTAAAAAGATTTTAGAATGAAATACATTCAATGGAACAAAATTAAACCAACTCCGAAGGTTGAAGGATGAGGAGAAAGAGGAGACTAGGAATAATAAGCTTAAGACATCTGAGTCTTTTATATCCGTCTGTACATTTAGATTAGACCCTTCTGTTTTTTTTTTTGTTTTTTTTAAATACAACAATCCCACATAATATTTTCCCTTATACTAGTAATTTTCTTCGTGCTGGCACAAAAATTTTCTATTGGCGGATTTTCTAGAATGTTCCTGGAATTGTTTTTTTTTTCTTTCCTTTCTGTTTGACCAACATTACAATTAGAGCAATTACAAATGTCACGTTTTATTTTATGAATATTCCTGGAGACGGTGGCAGACCAAGTGAATTATCTCTTGGGATCTTTTGTTAAACCAAATAACATTTTCAGTGACAATAGGTTCTTGTATATTATTAATATTATGCTTCTTTATAATGATAACAATTTTTTTTTTTTTTTTTTTTTTTTTTATATACTGGTAGTTCAAATACAGTAGAACAGACTAACTCTTTTTTCTTTTCTTTGTAGGATTATCCCTTGGGTCATCTAATGTTTTGTGAATTTATTCCTTGGCCTTTTCTTAATTAGTTTCTCTACCCTAACTTCACTGTAACAATTTTTATTAGCAAGGTTTTTAATTTAGGTGTGCTCTTGTAACACATTTATCAGCGGAAAGCTGATTTCAAAATTTGACTTATTACATTTTAAGATGCATTGATTAGAAATATATAATATTTAAAAAAAAAAAGGTCCTTTTGTCTATTGCCCCTATCCATGCTATTTCAACACACTGCATGATAATTGAAAAAAAGCAAGGTTTATCAGCTTGAAAAAAATTTTTTTTTTTTAGTAAGCTGCTTGTAGCCTTGACTTAACTGCAAAAAAATATCATAAATTTCATTGAAATAGTAGTGTTTCTATTATTAACTGTTTTATGAGTAACTTGGGAATTTTTAACTAATAAGGATAAGAATTCACCCCTTAAATTATTGTTCTGATAAAAATTTTCAGAACATAATCAATTTCTGTGTGACTGCATAACCTCATTAACATATCTCGTGTTCAAAGCCTCAGTCTAATAACATATTTTTATATATAAATATAATACAACTGAAAAATATCTAGAGCATTCCATAACTGCAGACAAAATATTAGACACTGTTGAGGCTAAAGCTTGTAAATAGATTGCGTTGGCGAAGGGACTGGGGTTTGTTTCAAGGTTTGAATTTCTTATAAGAAATAAAAACTGTTAAACTTTGCACGGTAATAATGATATTAATTAAAGCTGGGCACTTTCGAGACTGAATGTCTCATCCTCAGAGCCCAAGCATCTACAAACAACATTTTAACAAGTATACATTTAGTCAAATTGACTAAAAACCAGTCAATAAATAATAATAACAATAAAACAACCAATAAATTCTATTATTAGGTAAATAATCTAAAAGGTTATTTCCACCACCAATGAATATAGAACTATCATACCTTCTATTATCCGTCTTCATTGGTTTCTACAAACCATCTTCTGTTGGCGAGCGCTTTCGGACATTGTCCATCTTCTGGCCGAATACATGCGTTCACTGTCACTATCTGTATTCAACTGCGTTTGTATTCTGTGAGTTAGTCGGATGTGTCAGGTATAGCTCTAACGGTCGCTTTTTCGGCGATAAGGTCTGTCACACGTGCGAGTTATAAGGGTCAGAGTCCATTATTCCAGGTATTGGTTGAGGCAGGGATTAGTTGTAGTAAAACGAACACACAAACGTAAACGAACAGATGACACACAAACCGACAACAACGCAAAAAGACATAAGACAGCATAATCCATAGGCAGACACTAGCAAACGCAAACACATTTACAAAAAACTTTCGGAACAGTTAGAACACCTCAACAAAGGAGATTACAACTAATCCCTGCCTCAACCAATACCTGGAATAATGGACTCTGACCCTTATAACTCGCACGTGTGACAAACCCTATCGCTGACAAAGCGACCATTACAGCTATACCTGACACATCCGACTAACTCACAGAATACAAACGCAAAGTTGAATACAGACAGTGACAGTGAAAGCATGTATTCGGCCAGAAGATGGACAATGTCCGAAAGCGCTTGCCAACAGAAGATGATTTGCAGAAACCAATGAAGACGGATAATAGAAGGTATGAAAATTCTATTATTCATAAAATGTATTATACACACACACACACACACACACACACATATATATATATATATTTGAAATATTTTTCGCTTCAAAAAAGCTATTGAGGNATATAATCACTAGCATAAAATTAAAATATATTTTCTTGATATAATATGTCATAAAATCAAATTAAGAAAATTATCACAAAATCAGAATAGTTGATATAAGAATGAAGGCGGAAAATATACAAGGACCTACCTTTCAGACAAAAGACTAGTAATGGACTGAGGAGGTTTGGACGGGAGAGCCAAAAGTTCGGGTATATTAATGTATATCAGTGGTATTTCATCCTCTCTGTTATCTTATATTTTTTTAAATACTGCATTATTCTATTTATAAATTTTTTCAAGATTCACCTGTGTAGAGATCTTTTCATAAGTTTATTGTTGATTTGGTAAGTAGTATTTTTAGTTTATTTTAATGATATATGATTCTTAATTCTGTTAAAAAAGTTTTAACATCCATCAAATGATTATTCATTCCTATCATTTTAATAGAAACTGATATTCTTTTGCCCATTTGCAAGCATGGGCAAAAATTGTCAAACAATAATTGTTTAAAATTCTTCTAAAAAATTCAAATTGTCTATCCCCAGTACATAATCCAGCTTTTTCCAAAAATAAGTGTTCATTTTTAATCCTATTGTTCATCTAAAATTGTATCTGTAATTTATAATGCCTAATTAGGTGAAACATTTGGTAACGTATTAACCGAAAGATATTTAAGAAAGGAATTTGGAGAGTTAGGCAGACCTTTTATCTCAATGATATAGAAACCAAATTTGGTATTTAGGCTTTTCATTGCAAGCCCTCAAAATTATTCCTTTCTGTTGAAATTGGATGAGGTGAAGGGGGTGGGGGATTAGAGGGAGACTAAATATATTTGTTACTATTTTCATATATTTCATGAAAATTTGTGGGAAAAAAATTTTTTAGGGTGTTGCTGGCCCCAAGCAAACATTAGTGTTGTATTATCAAACGATTTAAATAGAGCTTTTAATGAAATTTACGGCCTTCAAATAAAAGTTCATGGAATACCTATCATAAAGTTTTTTCACAGAATAATTTACATATGGTGTAGATATATGCTCAATCAAAAAAGAAACACAGGCATTTAAGGCAAATTGGAAATTATATTTATTTATTACTTCATCTTAAGGCCAGCGGATAGACAATGTTTTTTGTTTGTTTTTTTTATATGGTGTAAAAACGTACAAATTTTTTGGCGTGCCAACTCTGGAGCTAGCCACATACAGCTGGCCGTGTGAAAAACATGAATTTTCCTAAATTAAGCAGCAATAGTCAATGATTGGCCTTGTGCTTTGTTGATGGTAATAGCAAAGGCAAGGTGCAAAGGGAATTGGAGCCGCTTGAATTGGAATGGTGAATCGCTGAAAATCATCGGAATTTGGGGGATAAGTACGTCTTCGCCTTTAAATCTGCCACCGATAATTGTTGCCTCGATTAAATTTGGTGAACAGTTTTTAATGGTCAATCTGGTTCCGTTGCATAACTTTAGTGCGTTTAAGTTGCGAATAAGAATTACCGGTGATCCAAACTTTAATATTAATACATGCGGTGGTATTCCGGGTGGTTCCAATGAATTCAAAAATGAATATTTATTTGCATTTGACAGAAGTTAGGCGGAAACAAAATCTCGAATGTGGGGCGCGATCAATCTGAATTTTTCCATTTCCGATGTCCAAAAGTTGTTTTGATAATGTTTGGGCAGACGAGTCTTGCAACAAATGCACACCCATGTTCGTCGTTAGCGTGATTTTCTCGACTTGGTTCCAAAGATATGAAGCTTTCAAGCATGCATTCAGCTCATCTGTGGGCATTGATCTTGGAATAAGGGGCAAAGTTTGACAGAAATCACCAGCAAGATGAATAAGAGCTAGATAGATAATAATTGAGACCGGACAAGCGCTTCAAGCGATTTCTTATGGGCCATTGTGCATTCATCCTAAATGATAATTTTGCACGTTTTAAGGATTGTGGCCATGCCGGAGTTTTTGCTGATATTGCAAGTGGGTCTTTCTGCCTGGTTTAAATTCAATGGAAGTTTCAGTGCTGAGTGTGCAGTGCATCTGCCGTCCAATAGCGTTGATGCAATTCCCGATGATGCCACTGCGAGTGCAATCCAATTCTGCATTCGAACCTACGCCAATATTAAATTGATGAGGAATGTTTTGCCTGTTCCTTCTGGTGCATCGAGGAATAAAAGTCCACCATTTACGTTTGTTACCCATTGCATTATTTTTTCGTAAGCAGTTTTTTGATCATGACAACGGTAAGCAGTCGATATATGACACCGGCTTTCTAAAAAAAATATATATATATAATAATAATAAGAAGANAAGAACGGTAAGAGAAAGTCTTCGATCTTTCAGTCGAAACATTTCTTCTTTGTGTGTGTGTGCGTGTGTTTTTTTGTTGTTTTTTTTTACTTCTATAATAAAATGATCATACAGTCTAAACGTATTTGAGATTGTTAATAATCAAGTGTTATTTTCCTGCACCTGTTCAAATTTGAATAATTTTTTAGAGTTTACTTAATTCGAATTCGAATATGTTCTTGAATTTGTTTTTTGGAATCATCTGAATGAATTAATTATTTATTTATCCATCAAACTAGTTATCAAGTAATCATTTTTTTTTTTCACACTAAATTTGAATTTTGTTAATTTTATTTGTTTTTTAACTACTTAATTAGATTTTCTGCAGCCGATAAAAAAGTAAAATGAAAAAAGGGAAAATGTTTTTTATGATGTGTGAGTACTTTTCCACTCTTCCTTCCAAGTCAGTCTAGAAAAACTTAAGTGTACATACTAATTACTATACAATTACTCTCATTGCTCTTGGCATTAAAGGTAATTTTAAAGTGTAAAAGGTATGAGCTGAATTTCCTTATTTACTCTTATTAATATTCATCATTAATGAAACATGAGAAATTTGTTTAATTATGCAATTTCTGCTTGACTGGGTTTTTACTACTCAGTTCTCTACCAAACCTTGTAAGGAATTGCTTATTAACATTAAATTTTCATAAATTAATTATATTTAAATTTAATTAACTGCATTGTCTATTTGAATAGAATTTTCTAGCATTTTTTATTTTATAATTTATGTTTTTTAAACATTCTGTTGTTTCAAAGCGAGAGTGCTCAGGATTTTAAAACTCATAGCTAGGGTTATGACGGTCTAAGAAAAAGTTGCTTCTGCTTCTCTGAGAAGAGGGTGGCAATTTACAGAACCATTGTCTGATATCATAAATACTTTTTTTAGTTGTGGTTTATTATCCCATGCAAATTTTACAAGTAAATCTCGTAGGCCTCAGAGACACAACACAAAACAATAATGCCCCGGCCTTCACAGAATCACCGTTTTTCACGCCTAACCCATTTAGTGCTCTCCCTACAGAGGAAAGCAGAATGGAAACAATGTCCGCCCCAAAAATTCCCAAGCCCTCACCGATCTTTGTCGATTGCACACAACTTGACCAAATAGTTGGCAGGGAAAATTATAAATGTTTAAGCAGACATTCTGACACAAAAATAAATTGTAACACTCCTGGCTTGAATCACGCTATAGTTAAATATCTAAAAGATACAAAAGCTGAGTACCACTCGTACCAACTCCAAGAAGACCGAGTAAAAAAGTAGTGGTTGAAAAGCCTCATCCTCTCCGTGACATAATTCAATGCCAAAGATGCTAACAGTATGGTTATTCCTCGAATATATATATATATATATATTTATTCCTCGAATATATAT
>KZ807444.1:36095-53582 GCA_000696205.2 Oncopeltus fasciatus
GCCCTGATGATGGCTTACTAGCTAAGCCGAAACGTTGGCATAAATAAAAATATTACTCCAAATTTTGGTGTATATTTTTTTCTTCCTGGCCGAAACCCCGACCATTCTCACAATATATATATAACTTTTAAAATGCATTGGCTTGAGGTATGTTGAGAGACTGAGATATAAACAAAAAAAAAAAAAATTGAATAAAGGTGTGAACCATAGCACAGATGCCAATACCTTTTATTGTGCAAACTGACCAAGGAATAGTTAGACAAATTCCTGTAAAGAGTCTAGCTATGCGAGTAGTAGAGCAGTTTATAGATTTTTTAAAAGGATCAGGAAGAAATATAACTACTGATAATTTTTTACAGATATTTCCTTTGCTGAAAATCTTTAGAAGAATAATCTAACTCTTGTTGGGACAATGGGATAAAATGGGAAAGATTTGTCCAAATCACCTCTGAAAGATAAGAAGAGACCGACCACTTTACTGGTTGATATTTTTGTTTGCTAGAGATCTCACATTATTGTCATATGTATCAAAACCCAATATTGCAGTCATATTACTGTCAAGTATGCATCATGAGCATGAAATTTGTGGAAAAATTGAGGCCAGAAAAATATATTTGGTAATAATAATAAAACTAGGGGTGGTGTTCTTAATAAACTGATATACAAATACTTATTTTTCAGAGGATGCAATAGGTGGCCTCTTTGTTTTTTTTCAATTGTTTGAACATAGCTGCTTATAATGCTTTTGTTGTCCAATTGTTTTCCAAGAATGGTCTTCTTAGGAAATCTCAAGTAATTACAAGAGTTACTTTTTTTAGAAGAATCAGGAATGACATTAATTCAGAAAAATATTGAAAGAAGAGTATGGGAAATAAAAGTGAAGCGAGGAAAAAACTTTCTAGGCAGACTAATAAGGGCAATAGAATCAACTTTAAGGAAAATTAATATGAAGAGAACGGAAAGGTATCTGAAACAGGGTAGATGCTACCTTTGTCAGAGAAGTGATAATAAATTTCAATCTAGATGATCTTGATGTCAAAACTTTGTTTACAAAGACCTCTTAAAAAAAAAAAAAATGTCAAATTTTTTTCCTGGTGCGAGGTCTGGATCATTTGTTGGATGAGGCAGGAATTTGAACCCATGAAATGGAATTTGGCTTGGCAGAAAGTGTGAGGATAGCGCTCAGACAACTCCGCGTACAATCTTTCCAGTTGTTCGCAGTATAGTTCAGAATATGTATAGATCTTCCATCAAGAACAAATTAGTAACCTTCAAAATTCCCCCCCCCCCCCCCAAAAAAAAAAAAAAAAAAAATCGCTAAGCATGGATATTTTTTTTATTTTTGAATGGTATTTAGAGAATGCTCTAAAGGAATTATTAAGTATTGAAGAGCTCTAAAACATTTACAGTCCTTTGAAATCTTGAATTTTATATAGTCTTTTTAATAAACATATCTAGTAAAACATAATAAACAATACTCAACAATGCAACTGTCCTTCACAATGTGGGTGTGCATACACATGTTCTGAGTTCAAGAGTGTGCACAAACCTGAGTTTTTACAAATCAAATTTATCTTTCACCCTATTCCCTCTCTGGCAATTTTACCCAATAAGCTTTCACATCATTTACTAATTTTCTCCAATGTTGATTTGATTTTAGTTCCTAGTTAAGTAAAACAATTCATCTCAATTATTTTTACCCTTGATTGAATATATTATTATCACCAATTTAACTTTAAGGGATAATTGTAATGGATTAGTTAATTTATTATTCATTATTATGCATGGATAACATGAAGGAGAGAAACTTATGGTTTTAATTTTTTTATTTTTTTTTATTTTAATGTCAATAATTATTATAAAACAATCAATTTATATGTGTGCTATTTCCCATTTTGATATTGTTTTTTTTTTGTTTTGTTTTGTTTGTATTCTGCATTATTTAGTGTTTCATGTTTATGTTTTAATCTGTTTATTAGGACTTGCTGCACATTACCACAAATTCCTGCTTCAAAATCGTATTGAAGATGTTGGAGACGATGACGTATTTATGGTAATAATATATACTATTTGTATTTCTATGATTATTAAGATTAATTTTTTTATTAACTTATCTAAGTTACAATTTTTTGTGATCTTCCATTTTGTTGCCGATTTGATGAAATATTTTTTTTTTTATATTAACATCAATCATCTATCCTCCTGTGGAATGCTAACGGCATTCTTACGTATACTGATGAACTTAAACTAGTACTCAATAACAAAAACATAGACGTAGTATTACTGACAGAAACACGACTCACTAAACGAAATAATCTAAAATTGTCCCTTCAATCAACATCAGTGTCTATTTCTACACCCGCTTATCTTAATCACTACACCAGAATTTTGCACCTCCCTCAAAAGACCTTGGTCCTCGTTTCCTTGCCAGTGGAGACTATAATACGAAACACTTGTAATGGGGATCATGAACGACCAACTCCCAAATCATCCCAAAACCTCAGCACAGTTAGTCCTTCCTCTCCCACTTATTGGCCCTCTTGACATGAACTGCCTTCCTGATATCCTAGACTTCTTCATTTTTAAAAACCTTACTCCTCTTCATCATTCTGCTATTAATTAATTAAATAAATAAATTAAACGAGCTCTTCTCTGACCTCATTAATGGCCCAGTCTACTGGGCCTTGTTTAAAACTCTCATAGAAGAGCCACTTAACCTCAGAATTTCTCTGAGAACCTCAGATGATCTAGATGACGCTGTACATTCCTTTACCACAAATGTTCAGCAATGCTTGTATATGGCTAATCTCAAACCAAAATTTATCAAGTATTCTTCTGAGTCCCAAAAACCACTCCTAAAAAATATTCACCTATTTTATAATGACTTTTTATTCAGATCTCACCTTGTTGAGATGTTTTTAAAGTTTTGAATTAAATTATTAAATTTATGTACAATCAATGTAAAATAGCTTTATTGGGTATTGAGGGGACTTTTAGAGTTTGCACTATCTTGGTAGATTATTCTACAAGTCCATTTACTTGTCAAGAGTAGTAAACTTAGCAATTTTTAGTGCAAGGGAACAGAATAAAAAATCTAACTATCCCAGCCAGGACTCGAACCTGGATCTCCTGCTATCCGGGTGGGTATGCAGGAGATCCAGGTTCGAGTCCTGGCTGGGACAGATAGATTTTTTATTCTATTCCCTCTCATTAATTGGTTAAAAATTTTCGTGGGATAATAAACCACAACTAAATTAATATTTGTAAACAAAAATTTTANCACCTGTTAATTGGAACTGTGACATCACAGCCCATTTTACCTAATAATTAATACTGCAAAGTCGTCAGTGAAGAGAAATAAAGTTCTATGTCTCACATATATATTTGGCTCTTTGCTTCGTTATATAAAGAGAAGGAATATTCCTGGGACTAAATTTTTTAAATTTTATTTTAGGAAATGTTTTGTTGAATTCAAGCCTGAAGCTGTTATTTCATCCTTTCATTTAGAGTATTTGTGGAGTGTATTAAAATTAATTTGTTCTGGAAAATTCTTGTCAAGTTAACTTTGTTAAATCTTTAATTTCTTTATTATAAATACTTATTTTTAATATTTTTCACTCAATTAGTGAACCTATTTTTTAAAAAATAAGGTATACAATTAATTAAGTTAATTAAAAAGTTATGAATTATTGTAGGTATTATTATATAGATATCAAAATTTTAACTGGAAGAAGGAATTTCTCATTTTAATTTTTAAAGTAAGAAAGTAAGTAAGAAGGCAGTTTAATCATTTTTAGAGAAGTAAGATTTAAATATTTATCATTTTTTCTCTTTGATGATCAATACACTCTTTCAAGTGCATTAACTATGAACAACAAACATTTCATAACATTTTTCCATTCCAATTCAGATATCTCCAAAATATGCGTTTTGAATGCTTCAACCGCTTCTTTTGGCATTAAAAATTGTTGACTATGTAGTTAATTCATCACGTATGAGAACAAAAAGAAATCATTGGGTGCCAAATCAGGACTCTATGGTGGATGACATATCAATTTGTTGTTCTGACCATATTGAGTTGTTTGGGCCAATGTGTGAAAGCTTTTTCTTATTTCTCCAAATACATCTGGCAAACAAATAGTTGTGTACCATTCATAATTGACTGTTTTACGATCCTCTAAAGGTACTGTATCTTCTAAAGGCCTCATGCCTGCTTATCTCAAAAAAGCAAGCGACCATTTGCTTCAAAGTGCTTCTTGAGCTTACTTTTTTTTTTTGGTTTGGCTCATCTTGGTAGGTCCATTCAGTCAAATACTGTTTACTTTCGTTTAGCATAGATCCTAGATTCATTGCTGCAATATATATTGTGGGATTAAATACCACAACTAAAATCAGTATCTATTAATATATTTTTCTCAGTATCTCATTTTAAGAGTTATATAAATTATCTACCATTGCTGCTTGAATCTTTACTCCCAGTTTTAACAGTGTGAATTCCTCCTAAGTGGACTTAATTTCAACTTATATTATGAAATATTTATTTATATTTGAAGACTTTAAATTTAATTTTGTTGATAAATTAGTTAATGATTTATGAAAAGAATAGTTAAAATATTTCCTCCTTTCTTTTTTTTTTTTCAGACTTTAAACTTGCCTGTTGAGAGAGGTGATTCCCGTTCTTCTTCAGATTCATCTACTGGGAAAACCCCTCCGATAAGGAAGACTCCTCCTCCCCAACCTCCAATTCTTGCAAAAGCAGTCGCTCATCAGCCTCCAGGAAAAACACACACCCCGCCTATTGGTAAGGCAAAGCCACTTCCAATGCTTCCATCTCATTCAAAACCTCTTCCCCAACCTCCCGGGGGGGAAGAGCATCCTGGTAGTGGATACCCATATGTTCAGCTTACTACTTTCCATGATTATCTCTACCCTCTGATGGAAGAAGGAAAGGGAGGTAATGGAGGGCAGAGGCGAGATTCAGGAGGTAGTCTAAAGAAAAGAAGTCCAAGCGCAGGAGTTGGGGTAAGCAAGGGAAGTGGTTTGAGTGCTAGTGGACGGAGGAAGGATCACTGCCGTTACTGCCAGGAACCATTTTGTCCAGAGAATAATGTACGAGGCAGTTGTGAATATGCCCCTGACTGTGTACGCACAGGGATCAATGGGGTGGCATGCATTTCCTGTGCCCAGTGTATGCTGTACCACTGTATGTCTGATTCAGAAGGTGACTTTGCCCAACACCCTTGTG
This sequence comes from Oncopeltus fasciatus, assembly GCA_000696205.2. Lineage (NCBI taxonomy): Eukaryota > Metazoa > Arthropoda > Insecta > Hemiptera > Lygaeidae > Oncopeltus > Oncopeltus fasciatus. Next base: position 41,341 of record KZ807444.1, read on the forward strand.
AGTGTAGCCCTGTAGAAGATGGCTGTGGCAAGCGCTGGATTGGACTTGCTCTTCTTTCCCTTGTTGTCCCATGCCTCTGGTGCTATCCCCCACTCCGCGCTTGCCACTGGTGCTGTGTCTCCTGCGGCCTTTGCGGTGGGAAACATACTCCTGCTAATTAATTTACCTCAGAGAAGTTCGTATTTTCCCTCTGGCTCAAGGGAACATATAACCTTCTCTTTGAAGGCATCAATGTATTGTTATCTGTTAAATGTTTGTGTCCAAAATAAATAAAACCATATATGTCTTATAAATTGATGTTATACTAAATGTGAAGAGGAAAAAAAACTTGATAACCTGGAATAAAAATTAGCATTTAATGTTTATGTATAAGAGTTATACCATAAAGGAAAAAAAAATGGTAATTATGAATGTGTATGAAAACTATTCAAGTAAAATAACTTGCATTTATGTTTCTATTTATGACTCCCTCGACTTGTTTTCTTCTCTTTTTAGACTAAAACCACCAAATGTGTTGACTATTTTTGTGAAATGATACTTCTTTTATCACTTGGTGGAAATGTTGTTATTGTTATAAATATTGATTGATCACTAATAGATTTAGATTGTTACATAATTTCTGAAATTGTGTCATTGATATTTTAAAATATACTAAAGCTTTATATTTAAATTGTTTCTTTATAATTTTGATTATATTGAAATATTTATAAAATATTTAAAAACTTGTTTTNAATTCAGCAATACTCAAAAATTTGTTAGCTTTTAAAGGGTGTGATTAGGATGGGGATGGACTATGAAAATGAAACAAGAAATAACTGCATTTCATTTTTCATCCTTTGATTTTTGCTAAATGTGTGTGTATATATATATATATATATAAGTGTATTAATATATACATATGTAAGAATATGAATATATATAATAAATGTGCAGTTTGTTGTCTACAGCACATTTTTAAATTCTTTAATGAATGTAACCTGTTTCAGAAGATATTCAATGTGTAAATATACTGCATAACATGATTGTTTTCCTCTTTTTTTTTATTTGTTTGTCAGTAACCTCTGTGATATTTCTACATTAGTGCTTCTGCAGATTCCCCATTGGTAAATCAAGCTTTTCACATTGGTATCATGACATGACTTTTGAAAAAATTCAATAAATCTTTATCAATCCTATATTGAGGAAGTTAAAAGTTGTGTCTGTTAAAGTTTACCTATGCATACTGTTTTTATCATAACCCTATTGTTTGCTTAATATTTTTGTGAATAATTTTTATGCTTAATTTTATTATATATGTGTGTGTGTGTATAGGCACTTACATATATTATGAAGGTAAGCACTCTAACTAAAATGTAATAAAATAAAATTCAGTTTTGAGGCTTATTTTTTTTAAACTGTTGTTAAAGATTATTAATATTTAAAAATAGTTGGTAAGAGGGGGATTAGATTTCTATCTCCCTGATGCTACAACCCTTTTGTGGGTCTTGGCCTCCTCCAACATAGTATGCCAGTCTTCCTTCTGTTGTGCTGCCTTTCTCCAAACCCTGACAGCCAGTTTTAATGCCATCTCATCTTGAGAATACTACTCCATCCATTCTTGCAAAATTGCCAGCCCATCTAAGTTTTCTTATCCTATTGTCCAGACTACATCTATTCTATAGAACAGCTGGTCTAGCTCTAGATTTGTCTGTTGCCTCCAGATCTCTCTCAGTCGGATAGGTACAAATATTTTTCTTAACACTTTCCTTTCAAATCTAAGCATAGTCACAAAATCCTATAGTCGAGATAAAAAACAAAACAAATGGAAGCACTACTAAATTGTTGAGTGATTTAGCTTTAATTTAATTTAAAATAATTTATTTCATTAATTTGAAGCAGCTTATCATTGATTGCTTCATTAGTAAACATTGCCCAATTCTTCACTAACTAAAAAAATAAAAATTCATCCAGCATCCTTATTTTTCTATGAAAAGTATACCATTCTCTTATAATATCTAAATGTGTTTAGACTGATTATTTTCTCTGCTAACATCTTGAAATTACAAAAATTCCTGCTTGGAAGACAGTGGTGTTTTTCCTTAGTGATATTGCTTCATTTGCTTTTATTGTAAAATTTGTCTTCCTATATTTTTGCTTCCCAACATAAATTCCATGAATCAAAGGGTGTTATTAACTTCTAACATTGAGTGGGAGAAATTTAATTTAAAGTTGTTTTTTTTTTTTCAGTAAATCATTTATTGAATAGATGGGGCAGTATTTAATTTACCATATTTAAAGGAGTAACTGCCAATTTTTTGTATGGTTTTTTACTAAGTAGATTTATTCATTCTTTCCTATAAAACTTTCATATCTTCATGAATTACTGTATTTAAACTATAATCATGTTATTAGAAGGATAATTACCTACTGTAACAAAGAAAGGAGTTAAGATAAAACGCCTTCACATGGAGCCGAATATTTAAGAAACTTTATGAAATGTAAAGATTTGCATTTCAGCAGAAATTATGAACTATTCAAGAGTGACTATGATCAAGATATGATGCGACTTCTGTAAAACCCACAGATCTTCACTGGTCCTATATTATAGCTTAAAATAAGGTATTTTATTTTTTTGTCTGTTCATGCATTTTAAAAACATTTTAACCTAATTGGTTATTTAGTTCTTTTCATTACAAATCCTTGAAGGGATTTATTTTTGGTTTAAATCCAATGAGAAAATAGTAGGCGAGATTGACAATAAGGCCAAAATTGAAAATTGATAAATGCAACATTCATATTTTATTGTTACATGTTACTCCTAACAAATGTCCTTAGGACATTGTACATTAATTTGGCATATTTCCTCCATAGAGTCCTGTTTATTTAAAATGTCATTACAGTTTTTTTTTATTTATTTGACTACTCAAGAGTCAATTCCCCTAGGTTCCTCTGGATGGAGAAATAGGGCCAGTTACTCTCCAAGTCAGCTTCTGATCCTAGCTCCAAGTTGGTAAACTCCAGGCTGATAACTTGCTATTCTTAAATAACATTATCACAGCAAGCTCAAAACATATTTACAAACCTCATAAGGTTTGGAGCTCTTCAAAGGCATGAATTAAGTTAAGAAAGCCAGTTTAGTAATAACAATAGCGTAACCTATGCAAAAGCGATCTTTATAGAAGATGATTTTTGTTGGGATTGGGTTAAGGTTGATGTTCAATATTTGATCCAGGTGGCAGGACGTCCCCTCTCGCTTTCATGATAGCTCTTAAGATACAATGTACAATGTAAGCCGAAACGTCAGCAGATAATTAATAAATACTCATTTTTTAAATTGTATTTTTTGGATCAACCTTGACCAAACCCCAATAATAAAAAAATTACTAATAATCTCTACAATGAAAAACTTTAAGAAAATCAAAATCCCATACTTTTTTTTCTTTCATTCAGATATCGTTTTTCAAATACTGAATCTATCATATACAATTTATTTCGAATATCTTCCGGTTTTAAACATAGAATAAAATAGGATTTTACCACTTTCATCGTATTTGATATTTGAAAAAAAAAAACAAAAACTATTTGTCTTTGTGATGTTTTTTCATTTAAAACTGTAAAACTTTTGTCTATGAACTAAAATTACTGGGGCTCCTAAATATTTAAATTTTTAAGTAGATCCCCACTTCTTATTGATTAATTTCGCATTACAAACATGTAACTTCCTTTTATTATAAACTGTTGAGTTTCATTGTGCAAAATTAAATATTACGGCCACTTCATTGAAGAAACCCTTATTAATTAAATCTGGTATATCATGATTATGATTTCGCTTGTTAAGGATCTCAAAATTTCTTCTTGTTCTTATTTAAAGGCGACAAACCAAATATTATTAGGACAAAGTCTGCCACACTACAAAAGCGTAAACTAAATACAGTCCTCATGTTTTATTAAAGATTGATGTAAGTGGAGTAAAAGACTAATTTGATCTTGCAAACAAGAAAATACAATGAATATAAAATCGCCAGTGCTAGAGCTCTAGGCTATAAGGAGACAATAGTGGGGGAAGGAAAGGACATTCATCTTAAATATATTCTACAATATGAGTTTTTCGTAAAATTGATGTACAAGAATTCCAGGAAATTTTATTTTATACCTTTTATAATTTTTTTTACTATACATATAATTTTTGTACACCGAATATCATCAAAAATTATTTAATTTGGTCTCTTACAAAATCCATTCTCCCACTACGACATTACATCCATCAATTAAATATATTTGAGAATAATCCCTTAAGAAAAAAATAAAATAATGGGCCAGGCAGCAGCTGTAAACTTAGTCAGCTCTTTAGTATCGTAGATGATGAATATTTGTGTCTGAACCTTTAAGCTCATGTTGCTCCCTATGCTTAAGGAATAAATATTTTAACTATAAACAATTATGGGTTCAGATTCTTTACAGAAGACTAAAAATTACGCTTAAAAACAATATTTTTTCACTGCCACATTTAAGGTAATCGTCCACTACTATTCGTCTGATTTCGTTCAACTTATTTTATTTTACAATTGAAAGTGATAGGAAAAATTAAATTAAGATAATAAATATGTAAATAATTTTAATAACATCCTGGAATACGCTACTGAGCATTTATATGGTTCATCAGAGATCCCTCCAATTCTCAGTTTTTAGGTTGTACATACTGTAATGAAATTATTATTGAAATAGCAATAAGCAGTTATAAACAATTAGTACTTATGGTTTCGAGTTTTATGTACTTTCTGTCGCCACCATTTAACCGAAAGATAACTAACTTTTAAGAGACTTTTTGTCCTATCTAGTCAGACTCAAGGGAAAGTTAAAGGATTTGTAAGAAATGTATTTCTTATGTATAAGAAATACATTTATTTAATTGAATGAAATAGAACAACTATAAAACGCAAGTTTTTACGAACCATTTATCATAAAACTTAGTAGGTTTATTTGATTATATTTAGAACGTATCTGTTATTCCTGTTACATGCTTTTTAAATGTCCAGGAAAAATGTTCAAGAGTATGTACCAGTAATGTTGAAGTAGGTGTTCAGAAATATTTTCTGCTTGCAGAAAGATGTGAAATGTACTATAGTAATATAATATTTATTTTTAATGTTTGCGAATTATTCCACTAAAATTTAATCACATATAAATCTTACATATTTGAATGTAATCCGCAGTAGAGGAAATCTACTGTCATGGAATTGAAAAGAATATTTCTTTTGCGGAAATTTTCATAGATAGCAGCACATGTTTAGTTCCGGAGTTCATATTTTGTTGCCTAATGAAATTAGACTAAATGACAGCCTACTTCAAATGTTGAATGAAGTTTAATTAATGAGATGGAGTTTCTTTACCGTGATTTGGAAGCGAATGTCAATTTCGTTTATTTTCAGCTAAGGAAAGTTCAAACCCATTTTCATCATGGCCGCCACTTGTTGGTTTAGTCTGTTTAGATAGGCTAGGAAGTATGTGCTGTTTCCAGTATCTCTCCCCTGATTTTTATGTCCGTGGATTTTTGCAGTGTTAACGTGTATCTTGTGCACCTTAATGGTATCATTTCTCCATCCCGTCAATTAATTTTGTATTTCATTAGCCAAAAATATGGCTTAAATGAATACTATCAACGTATTGAAGTGAAGTGATGTGCCTATTTTTAAGTTTGTTGTTGTTTTCAAGTGATAATGTAAGTGTTAGTGAAGTGTCATTCTCTACAATAGCATGATGGAAAATTCTCCACCAGGAATTCCTGACAAGTATGTATAAATCTGCCATTGTCATTTGTTTATTGATAACTATTTTGCCTCTGTTTGTTATCTCTTTGAAGTCTAGTTTTGCTCCGCGCATTAATTAATTATTAAAAATGTGGTTTTTGAGTTTATATAAATTACTTTCGCAATTAGAATATTAAATATATTTATCATTCATGATTTCTCATAGCATTTCTCACTTTTTGTTTATTGCTCCCCTTTTAATGATTTTGATCGTTGTATCCAAGTCACTCATTCAAAAAATACAATATTTATAGAATGCTTTATTTATTTCCCAATTTATAAAGTTTTGACAATAAAATTAACTAGTTGCTTTTGTGTCATGTCAACTTAGTTTTAGAAACATGACACTGATCAGAATTATTCTCTCTTAATGAAGTATTGACTACTATCTTTATGTTTACATTGAAGAATTTTCCACCATCTATGATTTAATACTTAGAGGAATTATACCATAGATAAATTATATCTATGGTATAATTGCTTTATGTTTAGAGACTAGTGAAATTCAGCAGTTTTTTTAATTTTAGCTCTCTGTGTATATCATTTTTTTAAAATTATTATTTCAAGCCACTTTATATAAATAAAAAAAGTTTATTGAAACTGAGGTTAATGATCTTTTGTGGTGGTTTTAATTGTGTATTTAAAAAGAGCCCATGATTAATCTATAAGCAGTTGGCTATAATGAGTTCTATCATATTTTTAAAAGGAAATCACAAGTTAAACTTTAAGTCAATTACTCCAAATTCGTAATGTAGTTCTCATTCTTACTTGTTTCTGAATTAACTTAGTGCCCTGAATTTGCATTTATATAAATAATTATTGAATTAAGAACCTGTGTTCTGTTATTGAAAGAATGTTTCTTTAATGAGTTGAAACTACTGCCCATGGAGAATAACTTGTAATTAGCTAATAAGTATAAATCCGCTTGTTTTAGGTGATATTTCTTTCCAGGCTGTAATTTTTTTACTTACTCTAAAGCTTAATAAAAAGTAATTTTCAAATCTAGCACCAAATTTAGAATAGAGGTGTTTTTAAAAATATTAATTTATGAGTTTATTTTACAAAGATAGGTCTATAATTTTTGTATTTAAATATTTTTAATTTTAAACTGGTTGATTTAAGCTAGATAAATCACTCTTGAGACATTTTTTGTTCTTAATATTTTAATTTTGTGTATTTTTATACCGAGAAGAATATTAAAAAACCCAAACTACCGAGGGAATAGTATCCTAACTGTCTCATTCTAATAACCCACAGTCTTGTTTAACAGTTGTTTACCTTGGTTATTTTTATTCTCTTAAAATCCAATTGTTGTAATTTATATAAAAAATTTCATTTGATATAAAAAATATTTATGTGGGAATCTGTTAATAATAAACCCATTTGTTATAGCTTTCTTATATTCAATAATCTTTATTTTTACACAAGTATTTTTAAAGTGGAGGTATGTGTGTTTGTTCATAATTTTCACCAGGAAATGTATTTGTAAATAGGTTGAATGCATTTTTGTAATCTTTATGAATATTTAAATTTTGTTGTATTTATTTAGTAGTAAATCTTTGGGATAAAGTTTTTAAAAATGGTTAAATTCTTAAGTTTTATCAATTTTTGAAGAAAATAAATTCTAATATTTAAAGTGAAAAATAAGTTTTGCTAATACATATTTTTATAAACCTTTCTATAAAAGGTAGCAAGTTGAAGGAGAAAATTTTAATAATTAGAATAGGCTTTTTACTTGACAGTAAGGAAATGTTTTTCAAAAGGAGAGTTTGTTGACCTTAGATATTATTCTAAGATGATTTTAGTTGGGGTTCGGTCTTATCTGCCAACGTTTCGGCTTACATTGTAAGCCATCTTCAGGGCTATCATGAAGATGAGAGAGGACGTCCTGTCCCTAAGTTCACATTTCCATGACATCATTCAGTCATGGAAATGTGAACTTAGGGACAGGACGTCCTCTCTCATCTTCATGATAGCCCTGAAGATGGCTTACAATGTAAGCCGAAACATTGGCAGATAATCCTTTATTAAAAAATACATTTTTTAAATTGGTGTTTTTTCGATCTACCTTGACCGAACCCCAACTAAAATCATCTTAGGGAAATGTTTTTCATGCGATTCTTTCTCTTCTTTGCATTTTCTCCCCAACTTTGGTGCTACTTTTTGACATTATGACCTCTGATTCAAAGTGTCGCTTAAAACGTGATGTCCATCAATATTATTAGCTGTCTATCATTTAGAATTCAAAATAATTAAAATATGAAATTGGTTCTTTTTTAATGATACTTTTATCATATTTTTTTGATACTTAAATTCTGGTTTAAAAAATCTGCTAAAATTTAATGTTATTCCAGATATATTTCTGATAAATTATTTAGTCTAGGAATGTTTCTTACTCGATAAGAGCAGAAAGAAAAATAGCCCTAATCCCTAAAGAAGATAATTTTTTATTGCTACCTCACTAAAGATACCACTTTTTGACTTATTGTGCTTTTTTTTTTTAAGTTTGAGTTATTAAAAAAATTATTGAATTTAATGTTTAAGGTACCAGTTTTAATTTTTCTTTGAGTTTATTTTTTGTTCTACACTGCTTATCATAATTTATACTTAATTATGTTATATTCCTATAACCAATGACTTCATATCACTTTTAGTAAAAAACTTATAAATACTTTTCTATAATACATGCTTAATTTCTTTTAAACCTAATTATATAATTAGGTTTATTATATTATAATTATTTGTAATTATAAAATCGAAAGATATAGCAGCATTAATAGTGATTTATTGTGATGATTGGATGATTAAAGTTAGTTTTAAAACATCTCATTATTTATATCTTATTAAAAGAAAACTAAATGTATTATAAAATTCTGTTTTAAAGTCTAATGGAGGTAATTCTAAAACTCTGGTTTTTGTATTCCAGATACAGCTTATTAGTCAAATTGATTGTATCCTAAAACCAGCTAACAGTTATTATTAGAAATTATGAAAGTCAACTATGTGTCACGATAAGTAGTAAGATATTATTGTTCCATATCTTCTCTCCAATTCAAGGATTCACTGAAAATTGATTGAGTTCTACTCTTCATTTCACGAGTTTTGCCCTTTCAGGCTCTTGTGAAAAATGGTATTTTTATCAGATGAACAAACACAAAATCAATAGCAATAGTTATTAAAACAAAAATGTTGCCTTAGGCACAGTGGAATATCTAATATGTTTCTAAAAGCATTGCTAATAAGGATCCTCTACTAATGTTATCAAGCTAATTAGTGATGTTCAAATCAGTTGATTTGAGATAATTTCTGAAACTTAACCTCTACTAGACTTAAAATAAACAACTATCTGTTAATATTTATAGTTTAATGTCTCCATCACAGTTAAATGTGGACCACCAGATGCTTTTCTATATGACTTATCTTTCACAGCCATAGATGACATCACTTGACTGTCATCATTGTGTAGGAGAGAGGGATTCCAAATTTATTAGAGCATTTGCATAGTTTTCCAAGCAAACCTAGCAAGGTATTTGGAGTATGCCAGCTATAATAATCAGTGATTTTTTTTAAAATCTTCTAAACTGTGATATTCCAGTAAATAATATCAACAAAATAATTTCTTATTTCCTCACCACAATATATTTGCTCTAAATATGAAACATTTCTTCTATATCTCATGATTACCATGCATTCAAAGCTTGTTTGCTGAGATGAGGCCCTATTTGTTAAACTATCTCTCAGCTTAGCTTGACTTATCAGATGAATGCTTATAAAGTGTACCTCTTCAGATATTCATTGCTGTATCTCCCATCTCTCACTTTCTCTTTGTGGAATTCTCCAAAATATTCTTTAATACGTATGCTCTTATAATGTTTTGTTTGAATAATTTATAGTTATATTTCTGGTATATTCTAAGGACTTTTGGCATTTCTGTCTATTCTATGAAAATAGACGTGGCAGAGGGCTCTATAAGTTAGAGATTTTTGTTTTTTTTTGGTTAAATTTCACCATAGCTGGTTTAGTGTCAGTTCTTCTTACTTACATATAACAATTAATTCAGACTCTTGTTTTGTAATTCCTCTTTCACAAAATAATTCCGATTTTTGTATAGTGGCCTTTCAGTTGCCAGTTCCCTTCACTCCCATGTTAATCACACATTTTGTTCCTCTTAATTTTTTTGATATATTTATTGCCACTTTATATTTGAAACAGATTTCTTGTAGGGATATTGAGATGTTCGCGTTGGAACTCTTAACGCGACTTTTGAAAAACTTTAACATCTCTCTATCGATCTTACATTGGAGAATTTAAAAATATGTCCGTTGAAAAGATTACATATGAGTGTACTGTCTGGCGTCCGCAATTTTTAAAATAATGAAACTTATTTTTGCAAATGGTTGGAAGAGTTCATTATTAGCTGAAATTGGTCAGGAAGGGGTTTAGAGAAGTCCATATTTAAAATATGAATATATACGTTAATTTTAGCTTTGAGAAAAAAAAGAAAAAAAAAAAGTTGTGTAAATAAATGTTAAATGTACTTTTATTTAATTCCGAGTGTCCACCGCCACCCCCTTTTTTTCTTTTTTTTTTTAAATACAGAAACCAAATTGGTTAGTTAGGTTTTTCAATGCAATTCCTTGAAAGTTTATATATTTGGTTGAAATTTGGGCCCAAATTTGTAATCGTAATATCTTCTTTAAGTTTAAAGTAAAAATAAAGTTTAAAGAATATACCTGGTGTAATGTAATTTTATTAATGTTTATGCTCCAAACATTTTTTACGTATTAAGGAAGAAAATAATGTCTGTGTAGCTAGGACGGGCGAGCACTTCCCTTTCCCTGGCCAGTCTGAAGCAAATCTTAGTGACACAATGTACTTTATGACCACTGTTCTCTCAGGCTACTAAATTACATTTTCTCATTTACTCCTATTTGTATTCATCATTAGTTAGAAACATGGGAAATCTTTTTAGATTATGCAACTCCTGCGTGAAGGTATTTATTTTTCCATTGCCAGATAGATTTCCGACAGAGGATCTCTATATTCACTTCAACAATGTCTAATCTCATATGAGATATTGTTGAATAAGAACAGCTGTTCGAGGATAAGCCTTAATGTATCCATTCTGTGACATCATACAGCATGTTTACTATTTACCTTTTTTGGTGGTCTGCTATTCCCGCCTTCAAAATATTTTTTCAAACTGGGTCCGGGGGATCTCTCCCCCCTCACTGTAGCAAAAACCATCTACCTTAAAATCGCGGGTTTTAATTAAGTCTCAGTGATGTAATCAACCTAGGACTGGTCTCAGGCAATGGATACACATTGGTTTTCCCAGCCTTTGCCAACAGTGAGAATGACATCTTTCAACATAACTAATTCCTTCTTAGCAAACTAACTTCTGTATAGTCATTAATAGAACTGATGAATGTGTTTATAAACCACATTTTTTTATCAGAGAAAATTTAATTGAAGTAATTTTTATAAATTATACCAATTTGTACATTTATAAATTTACATATTTTATAACTCTTAATTAAGATTTAAAAAAGAAAAAGAAAGTATGCCTCATAGGAGTTGCTTAATCTTGGCAGATTAATCAGCTTCTTTGAGATGGGTATAAATGAGTACTGCATTACTAAAAGCAACGTACCAGCAAAAAGACAATGAGGAGGAGTGGGGGGGGGGGGGGGCAAACATAGTGGTCTGTAGGCTAACCCCAGGGAAAAGAGGGCAGGGGATATTGAATTCAAGTCACCAAACCACATTCTTAAATATAGTAACCACGTGCTTTTAATACAAATATTAGAGTAATAAAACTAAATAAAAATGTTTCATTTTATATGCATTGCGTTTTAAATTTGTTTTCATTACTGATAAATATATCTTTTTTCCAAAATCTAACGGTACTGGTAGCATTAATTTGAAGCTTAACTAAGAATAACATGTGCATATAAAACGTGATACTATGTACAATAAATTATCTTGTTACAAACTTGATTAGTAATTTTACTTATTTAAATATAAACATACTTATAATTCTTAAATGTCATATCATAAATTCAAGTATTAAAGTTTTTGTTAACAATTTTAAATGGGATCCTATTTAAAAATAATTATATTATATATACTATGCAATAATAATCAAATAGATATATTTTTAAATTACATATATACATAGAAACATTTTAAGAGAAAATAATGCAGTAAAAAAATACGTACAAATTTACAAATGGATCTATTTAATAAAATAAACATTTCTTCAGTAAATAAATTTCATATTTCTTCTTTTAACTTTTTTTTTTCATTCTTTTTAAAATATTTTAAATTATTAATCTTTTTAATTTCTTGGTATCTCTAGTAAATTGAACCAAACAAAGCAGATTATCGAATTTTTTACTATAAAAGCTGGTACAGTACTCGCTTAATTATATATATATATAGTATCGTAGATGA
>KZ807444.1:61173-74429 GCA_000696205.2 Oncopeltus fasciatus
ATATATATAATAAATGCATAAAATCTGAACTTTGAAGATGAGATCTTTGATTTTGTTGGGGCTCAATTTTAAACAAAAAGAAATACATTTACAAGATAAGAGTTCTCAATTTGGAAAATTAAAAAAAAAAAAAATGTTCTCTTAAAATTTCCCTATTTTATGAATATAAGAAAATAAACGTTTAAAGCAGTTATTTTTATTATTAATTATTTATTGCATTACAACGACTTATGGATATTTATAATTTTTTGGGGTAAAGTGAATTTGTATTTAACATTTATTTTGTTGTATGTACATACATAATGGTAGAATCACTTATGGTGTGATGGAATTTAAGAATTGATCTATGTACTAGCGTTTATTAAAAAAAAAATTGTTTGTGCATTAATTTATATTAATGTTTCATAATGGATATAAGACTTTGAGTAATTGATCATTTTGTTTACACTATTGACTCTCTGTGAAAGCAATGAGGCAGATTTGACGTAATCAAAGGAATCTATGAGGAGTTTCGCTCGGGCTTTAGCTGTATCGGTTCCTCGAGAGCACTCGACGTAAAAATACCTGCCCCCTCCCAGTTTCCATGGCGTCAGCTGGGGATCTGTAAACAGCAGAAGGAACACACTGATTCATGGTCTTGCTGGCGGCTGTATCCTCTTCTCTTTCCTTATATTCCTCCCTTTCTATTTGCACCATGTTCCTACTCCCCTTTCTCCTGAATATTCCTGCCTTATTCTTCACTTCCTCCAACTTCTTCTGTGTGTACGATTACGTAAGCGATGCTGTTAGAAGTAGATATCCCCTTAGAAAAAATATTTTATGCATATATATGTTTGTTCGTGCCTGTGCATGTGTCGGTCAAGACAAGAAAATATGTTTTTAAGAAAAGAAGAGTATCGCAAAATACGTTTCTCCCCTCAGTAACCTAACGAGCACCGTCCATTAATTTGATTGGTCCCCGGACCTGTGCCCCCCNACATATAAATATGTCCCAAATATCTTTAAATTTTCTGACGAATTTTTTCTGTCTATGATTATTATAAAATATAAACATAACTTCAAATTTAGGTAAGAAATGGAAAGAGAAATTTTTTTATTATCAAAAATTTATCTTTTCCATTTCTTGCCTAAATTTGAAGTTATGTTTATATTTTATAATAATCATAGACAGAAAAAATTCGTCAGAAAATTTAAAGATATTTGGGACATATTTATATGTCCATCTTATTTAGGACTATCTTTATATATTATTATTATTGTTCTCTTCTTTTCTTAAAAACATTTATTGTGAGTGTAAGATAGTGACTGTTGACAATAATAAGGCAGTTAAAGATGACCCCAAGATAATTAGCAAAATTTAAATGAAAGGTTAATGACTTCATTTCAATTCAATTTAGACGAATTAGAAAATTAAAAAAAAAAAAAGACCCAAACTGAAATTGATAATTTTTTAAATTGAAAAAAGAGATAATAAAACTAAATAATTTCAAACGTTTTATTAATGAAGAGAAAACTGAAATTGATAATACAAAAACCTATTTAAGAATTTCGGAAGTGACTAAACTTTGTCCTTTTTTCTTTGTATAATCCGACAAATTGCAAGACAATAATAAAAATTTCCTGGAAATATAATTGCAACTTTACAACTATTTTAGTTGAATTAAGGACCAAATATCATTGAGAGATACTGTACATAAGAAAGCTTACTGTTAAGTGTATGTGAAATTGTTAATATGAAATATGTAAAGTTGTCCATATAAGTGATTCCTTTCAAAGACATAACAATAGTCCAGCATTAGAGACAAATTTAGATAAGAGAGGGGGTAAACCTCACTTCTTCTTATATGTTTACTGCCAGCATGTTGAGTATTGGGTAAACGACATCTACAAATCGACTACTTAGGAAACCATGGTTAGCGGCTCTGTTAGCTTCCCTCTCATCATGCCTTCCCATTCTAAACAACCATGGCCCAGGGCAAGCTTTCATTTATAGAATCAAATTTGCTCTGGGCGGGATTTGAACCAGCAGCGCCAGGATTGCGAGACCCGAACGGATCCAAGAGCTACCCTGGCGCTCCCTATATTGACTTTTCTACTTAGAAACTTGCTAAATAAGTGATAAATGAGAGATTTTCTGTTTAACCCCCCTTCTCAAGTAGGCAGTTTACTGCAATCATGCTATTGGTTCCATGGCGGTATTTAAACTTATTTCTGCATACGTTGGATTGGTTTGTTAATGGCTGAAATCGGTTGAGGGGGAAGAGGGGTATAGAGCATGACGAGAATTTATAATCGTAATATTTGAGCTGCGAGAAAGTTTGTAGAACATTACAGGTGTAAAATGGAATTTTCTAACGTTTATGTTCTATAACCTTTTTACGACAAACGCTTATTATGGTGGAAATATACACATGTAGCTATGATGGGTGTGTTGTTCCCTCACTCTTTCTTCCCGGTCAGTCTAGAGCAAAGCCAGGTGGTCATACCATTAACACTGTATGATTTCTACAGCTTCTTAATTATGTTTCCTCATTTACTATTATTACCATCCACCTTTAAACTGAAACATATGAAATCTACTTAGAATATGCATTGTAACAGAGATTCAGCAGATTTACTGTAGGGAATACAAGCTAATAACTACTCTGGTACCATGTAAATGTATTAGGCTTCATGTACAAATAAGAAAGACTTCAATGGCTACTTCATTAAAAATGACTTACAGAAGTAAGACTTATTATGAGTTTTCTTTTACTTTGAAACCTGTGTGTGTTATCCAATGGTCAGCCATTTCACTGGGGGCTTCTCATTGTAATTTTATTGAGTTTTGTCTCTAAAGTGTACGTCGCTGTTGAGTGATTACTTTAAATATCGTCGGAAAATTTATAAATTCCGCGTATGCGTGTGTACACACACACACACACACACACACACATATATATATTTATAAATAATAAGAGCAGGAATGAGAAACAGTGTGATGAAAATGAACAAAGTGAATCTCTCTTCACTCATCACTAACGAAGGGCGAGAAACTCATTGTAATTTTTTTCTTTTTGTGCGTTCACTACATCTTACTCCCTCCTGTTCTTATTACGTTTAATTTTTGAGCGTCTTATCACTTTTAGTATCTAGGACGTAGGATCAGAGAAATATCGATGTAGAACAGCAGATATCAGTCTGCTTTATGTGATTTATCATAAATCATTTATTTTTTTATGTATTAGCCTCCTTTTCAATCATTTACCACTTAGGATTATGGATTCAATGGTTATCTACCGAGTGCCATCCTATTCTAAACATACATGGCACAGGACAAGCCTTAATTTATCGATATAAGCCTGACGATGGCGGAAATTAAACCTGCAGCCCCAGGATTGCAAGACCCGAACGGATACAATAAGCTACCTTGGTGCACTGGTGCTCCCTCTATTCACTTTATCACTTCTAAATTTGCTAAATAGCATGATAGTGTGGGGTGGAATTATTATTATTAACTAATTCTTTATTTTATTTTTTACAGTTATCAAATCTGTTTTTTTTTTCTTTGTTCTATGAACAGGTATAATATTAATAATAAAATAAATTATAAAAGTGGATTAGTAGAAAATAAATATGAGAGATTAAGTGAAGAGATATAGCAGGAGATGAGTGAATATTCAGACCCTCTACTTATTTAAACAATAATAAACAATAACGAACTTGTTCACGTAGGCTTCCACAGTCATCAGATGTATGTAAAGTTTTTTCCGGGTTGGACCGTGTAAAGTTTTTTCCGGGTTGGACCGTGTAAAGTTTTTGATGGTTGCCGAGTTTTCGCACATCCGGTGATGGCTTCTTCAGGGCTGAATAGAGAATGAGAGCTGTCTTCAAATCCAGGGGTATTTATACCCGGCGCTGTCCGGTCCTTGGGCGAAGTCTGCATTCCCATTGGTTGATCCTGTTTTCCTTCTCGTTGATTGGCTGGATCCTCTTATCGATTGGTTGGACCCTCTTATCGATTAGCGCTGGTTTCCAATTCTTGCTGAGCCTGTATCCATCCTCCCTGTTGATATTCCTCGGATTTTTCGCTATTTCGATGGCTTCTCTGATGGTCCGTCGATAGTAGTTGTTTTCCCGGGCCAATATTGAAGCGTCTTCGAATTTGATGTGGTGGCTGGTGTTGGCAAAATGTTCTGCTAGAGCTGACTTTTCTGTACGTCCGTGTTTGATGTCTGCAATGTGTTCTTTTAGACGTGTGTCGATCGTCCTTCCAGTCTCACCGATGTAAGTAGTTCCGCAGGAGCAGGGAATCTTGTATATTCCTGGAGTCCTAAGTCAAGCTTATCCTTAGGTAACCTAAAACAATTCGCCCTCATTTACTACAGTAAAATAAGTTTCAACCCTTCGCATCCAGTCTTCAGTCTTATCTCTAATACTTCTATCCCACACCCTACTGTAAATTTTAATAATTATAGAACTCCTATAGAGAACCGAATTAAAAAAATCCTAACAGAAATAAATATTTTACATTACAATCCCCAACCACAAGGTTTCAATTCCAGAAAATTTAGCAGAAATACTCGGTGATAATCCCCCCAATGTTACAAAACTATTTGACTTCCTAAAAGCTGCTAACATATATAAAAATATTAAAAATATTCCGTTTTATGTACAAAATTTCCTAACCAAAGTTATTGGTGGGGGGGTGGTGATGGGGCGGGGTGAGTGGGGGGAACTNTTTTTTAGACTCTTAGCGGCAATAATAAACTTATCATTAGTAATCGATGCACCGACACTAATACTCGACTTAAGAATAATCGATATGTAAAAACCGAATAATATATCGAAGAATATATCAAATAATCGATATAACAAACTTATTGTTATTTAACAGTTAACGATAAAAGTGGGGAGGAGGTGGGGTGAGTGGGGGGACCTGGGGGGGGGGCTTCCCGCGAGTGCTGGGGCTTGCTGGTTGGTGCCACTTCTGAAACTCTGGACTATGTTTAGGCTTGGTGGAGTGCGGATGGAGCAGGAACATGCGCACTCAACAATCAAGCCTTCCTCCGAGTGCATGCACGAAAGCCTGTAATAATGACCACGGGAGAGCTATCGGAGTGGTGCCGGTGCTCTTGGGGTTGCCCCTCTTTGGGTTCTCTCTCTGCTCTTCTGCCGTCCCCTTCCCTCCATTAAGGTGTAGGAATTGCCATTTCTCACTGGCATTAAGGCAATAATGACCCCAGTGGTTGATTTGCCAAAAGGATGAAAAAAAAAAAAAAAAAAAAAATCACATGTAGATTAAGGGACACTCTGTTGTCTTTTATTATCAGGTGTTCCATTACATATATTATTATCATTATTTATTATTATTTTTCATAGGTTAATTTGTTTAACTCGATTTAAGGTAACCTTTCCCGATCTATAATCTAAATAAAAATACGGCTCAATCTCTTTTATTTTATTTTATTAGGTTATCACAAGTTTTGTTACTGGATATATACAAGTTTTTTTTTTGGATAGTTTATCGTGTTTAAAATGTTTTCTTTCGGTCCAATGTTTTCATCCGATAACTTCAAAGTTAAATTGACGAGTTATTCAGTAGCCATGATCCCCGGTAACTTGAGAGAAGACGTTGACCGCGGTGGAAAAATAATCATGCCTCCATCTTCATTGGACTGGCTGACAAGAATGAACGCCAGCTACCCAATATTGTTTAAGCTGACTAACGGTAAGATGAACAGGATAACCCATTGCGGAGTCTTGGAATTCATAGCTGAAGAGGGTAAGGTGTTCCTTCCAAACTGGATGATGAAGAATATGTTGCTCGAGGAAGGGGACGTTTTGGATGTAGAGAACACGACTCTTCCCATTGCCTCCTTCTCCAAGTTCCAGCCGCAATCAGTGGATTTCCTCGATATTCACAATCCCAAGGCTGTTCTTGAGAATTCCCTGAGGCAGTACGCGTGCCTCACCACTGGAGACATGATCAATATCAGCTACAACGATAAGAACTACGAATTGTCCGTTTTAGAAACGAGACCGGGCGATGCCGTGTCCATTATCGAGTGCGACATGAATGTCGATTTCGCCCCACCCTTGGGGTACAAAGACCCTTCCGAGACCGGAGAATCAGATATAGAAGTCGCAAGTAATGTGGATCAGAAGTCTTTTGGGGCGTTTTCGGGCGAAGGATGTCGACTTGACGGTAAGGAGAGGAAGAAGACCGACTCGGAAATACGATTCGCGAGAAAACCTTCTCTACGTCGAGGGGAACCTGACTTCGGTTGGAGGGTTGGCACTCTGGACTTTATGAGGAAGAAATCTCATAAATCTCTAAAAGAATCTGCTTCAGATAAGGATTCTGGTTTTGAGCCGTTCAGAGGGAAAGGATCCACTTTAAGAAAGGCAGACTGACCATTGTTGGATACAAATATATATATATACATTTAAGTTATTTGATGGTGTTTTTATGAAAACAAAATTAATTTTTTTTACAAATAATAAATATCATCTATATCTTTTTAAAAAATTTTTTCATTGTGTATGTGTTTGGATATATTTTAACCTCTATTCCCACATTTAATGTCGGCTAAGTTGTTATGAGCACATGTTATTCTTATATACCCTTATTACGAACGAAAGTTAAGAACGGAAACATATAAAACATCTGGTGCGCCTCAAACACACAACTGAATTATGAATCCAATTTTACTTATTTCTATGTATAATAAAATCATGGATATAATGCCAAAAATTACTTAGACAAGAAAATAAGTTAAAAAAACTTGCATTTAAAGTTTTATCCAATTTGTGATACTTTTATATATTATTTAAAAAAAAATAATTCAACAATTTTCAATTATTATTAAAGATCCCTGGTGTGTTACCATCAGTGTCTTCCNTTTAGTCTATTAATTAATTAATTAAACTAAATAGAATAAAGATAAAACTAATAATTAGAATAAAATTCATTTTTAGTTAACCTTTTCTGAAAGTCATGTATATAATACTGAATCTTATAATAGATTAATTAAAAAAACAAAATTATCATTTACTGATAAATGTGCATGCTCATGCACACACACACACATGCATGCACGCACACACACACACAAATTCTCTATCACATGAAAATCATTCATGCAGAATTTATTTATTTATCAATGAAGTTTTCAATGCTATGGATTATATTATAGTAAAACATACCAGGAAAATTCATGGCAATTTATAATTCATAAAAGTAAGGTATTATTACTAACTTGATAAAACTATAAAAATATTTCTTTTAAATTTAACTTTGTTTTCATATTGTTACATAGACGATTGGTAAACAATATGAATGAATATATTATAAATATAAATTATAATAACAGACCTGCAAACTCAGCAAAATGATTTCCTATGTCATAAGCCTGATAATTGCAAGAAGCATATTCATAATCTATAAATGTAACTTTGCCATTGTTGTGAATGATGTTAGCCAGAAGGAGATCATTGTGGCAAAATACAACTCTGCTTGGAAGCTGACTAAATTCTTTTTCTAGTTGCTGAACTTCTGAGTACAAAGATTGGATTCCATTAGGAAAGATTTCAGTAAATCTGAAATAACAAGAAACACAATATGCTATGTAATAATTGATATATAAAATGTACTACTGTTTTCTGGATCCTATAAATAAATCTTGGACCCATGATTTTTAATGACTACTAGTTACTTTCAGAAATTTCAATATTTACACTAATGGATATGATTATGACTATGTCAAAGAAACTTTTATGAGTTACATTTTATTCGTATCAAACCACTTACATCAATATATGCCTTAGTGATTTTTCCAGTTTTATTTATTTAAAAAAAAATAATTTAATGTGTTGATATAATTCTAATCATGTCAAGAAAAACTACAAAAATGCAGAAATCAACAAAAGAAACTTTTATGAGTTACATTTTATTCGTATCAAACCACTTACATCAATATATGCCTTAGTGATTTTTCCAGTTTTAATTATTTAAAAAAAAATAATTCAACAATTTTCAATTATTATTAAAGATCCCTGGTGTGTTACCATCAGTGTCTTCCATAAAAGCGAGTGTATTTAATCAGCCTTCCTCCGGTTGAGGCGTAATTCTGTCACGGTGTGATTCGGACCGTAATATACAGGTCAGTACGTCTGCCAAGTGATTAGAAATGATTCGAGACCCATCGTGGCTTTTTCAATTTCAGATTTCTTTAAAAATTTTAGTTCAAGCGAAAAATATGATTATTCTACGTTATTTTCAATAGCATTTTGAAGAAAAGCACATATCTATTGTGGTCTGTTTCGTTATATATTTATGAATCAACTTTGAGGATTGATCTTATATTCTATAATATATAACTAATATACTATTTTTCCTTTCAGGAGGCTAAGCAATGGACCGTCATTCCGACGACAACCCAGTAGTCGGCCAGACCATCACCATCATCAGCACAACTACACCAACATCACCATTCACAAAGATGACAAGGGCTATGGAATGAAGGTGTCAGGGGACAATCCTGTCTACGTTCAGTCCGTCAAAGAAGGTCATTCTTTTACATTTATTTTTTTTTGTTGCCTTATTTCCTTTGTAATATATTCCTCTTATTTCTTATATACTGGGCTAAGATTATAACCATCTATGAAATGCTGCCCATCATTTCAAAATGTTTTCTTTGTTATGGGTTTACCACTAAACATAAATATAGTACTGCAGAAAGTTAGGTTTCGAACCAATATTTTGTGGTTTTGCACGGTTATTTCCACCAATAAAATAAACCCTTACACGGTTATTTCCACCAATGAATTTATAATCACTATACTTGTACGAATCCGTCGTCATTGGCGGTCTTCCGCGTCCTAATGACTAGCGCTTTCTATAGCAGTCTGCCATCCTGGGGCCGACACATAGTCTTTTCTTTTTTCTCAGTCACTGTCTAATGTTCAACTGATATGTTTTCTATACTATGTCAGTCTGTGGTATTCTTGTCCATTAGATTCGTCAGGCAGCGGGGATCATGACTTCTTGGTTCTTCTCTCTCGTTGTATTTTAAACACGTGTTATGAATTGGGTTATTGTTTTTATGTAGGTTTGTATGAATTCAATTCGTAATATGTGTTTTATATTGATTATTCCATCCTAGGTCAAGATTACCAGTCAGTGTATTTTATCTTGCTCGCTTGTTATCTTTTCAGTAAGTTATTTAGTGGTCTAAATATGGTGTCTGAGTGTGTGTGAAGTTGTTAGTTAATTATGTCTTAGTCTCTTGTTTGCTTTTTGCATGTTTCCATTTTTTCTAGTATGTCCATCTTTCGTCTTTTTTGTTATCTATGTAATAGTTTCATCACTCTCCGAGTTGTTAGTAAATGGTTTGCGTAAGTGGAGTCCTGGAATATACCGTAAACCATCAGCGACCGACACCACAATCTAACCGCTCCACACAACACAAACTATCAGCGGCGGCAGAACACGATTCCGCTTTCACCCAACAACTACGACAGAGAACTACATAAACAATTACCAAAATCACTCTCAATAACGGGTACTTGGCTTTAATCACCACCACGGTTGACACGCCGAAAAAAAAAATGAATCCGGATACAAACGAACCACTGTAGGCAAAATACTTAAATAAAACTCAAAACGAACTGAGAGAAGCAAGATTCACAATGACTTACACAAGTCATGACATTCACAAAGTAACGAACTTTTTTAGAAATGAAGGAATACCCACAGCATTAAGTACAGGCAATACATAGGGTAACGAAATAAAACCAGGGGAGAAGAACACATAGGGTCATACAAACTGAACAAACAGGAATTACGCAAACAATTTACACAACAACGGACATAAACCCACGGGCGTACAGGGTACGATGAAATTATTACATTTACTACAAAAAAAAAGTTGAAGATGAACATACTAGAAATCCTTGAACTATACAAAAAGAAAACGTCAGAATATACCATAATTAACGAACAACTGGACACACACACACACTGTCACCGTATTTAGACCATAAATTTTTTTGGTCATTTTAGTCTTACTGAAAATGACCAACAAACGAAAATGAGAAACAGACGCACTCACTTATAATCCGACAAAACAACCTAATACCCACATACAGCATCCACTACCAATCGAATTCACTCAAACCTTATAAATACAATCTCAAGTACGTGTTTAAAATGCAAGCAAAGGGAAGGAACCAAGAAGTCCTAATCCCCGCTACCTTCCGTACGGGAAAACCCCGGACTGACGCATTACAGGAAAACAAATCAGTTGAACATTAGACGGTGTCTGAGAAAGTGATCTCGACAATGTTCACGTAGGCTTCGACGGTCGTCAGATGTATTTACCATTTCATCTTCCGGGTTGGACCGAGTCAAATTGTTGTTATTTGCCGAGCTTTCGCACATCATGTGATGGCTTCTTCACAGAAGAATTCTCTTTTCAGCCCTGAAGAAGCCATCATATGATGTGCGAAAGCTCGGCAAATAACAAGAATTTGACTCGGTCCAACCCGGAAGATGAAATGGTAAATAGATCTGGACAATGTTCGGCCCCAGGATGGCAGTACACTGTCGAATACGCTCGCGCCATTAGGACGCGGAAGACAGCCAATGACGACGTGTTCATAAAAGTATATTAATTTTAAATAGTTTATTTCCCTTTTGTCTTTGGTAATAGTTTCGTCTCATTTTGTCAACCTCGATGCCAAGTGTAATGTTATTATGCTTTTGCTTTAAGATTAATTGGTTTCCTTAAATGTTAGAAACTTAAAAGTAGTTTTAATCATTGTCCTCAGGTAGATCCGATTACGCAACTTAAAAAATTTCTTCGAATAATTATTGATATTGTCTTAAATTCCTGTAGACGAGAGAAATTGCTACGCATTGGCTGAGTTAAAATTTAAGGATAGTGGTGCAAATATGAGATCAAGGTGAGAAAAAAAATCACTTGAAATCTCCTCTAAGCTTGATAAAAAAATCCATAATTGAGATAATTTTTAGATCAACTAAGATGGATCTGAGAGATCCATATTACATTATTGATTCCTTCAGCTCATAGAAGGTCTCTTCTCTCTCCCTTTGTCCAAATTTGGAGGTACAGCAGCCTCTTTTCTTATTGTTTGGACAATATTAAGGTATGTTACTTAAAATGAGATCAACAAACCGAATAAAACCCTTTACAAAAACAGTATCCTCTTAATGAAGGCAATGCCCAAACTCTCATTTATTATGCTTATTGTGAAAATTGTAAGAAAGTGTAATTACTGGTCATAAATATAAGATGCTTTACCACCTCTCCATCTTTTTAAATTTTTAGTACTATCTTTCCTAATCTAACATTAATTAGAATCCATTCTTGATCTCAACAACGGTGGGAATATTACCCACAGTGAAGTCTCCAAAGAATAGGACTCCTGGCAGCCTGTTACTGTTTTGACTACTCCGGCACACAAAGTGATTCTGATCTTCCACGGGAGGATGGGGCATAGTCGGGAGGACTTCAAAACGCTCTTGGAGGCAGCAGCCATGGTCTATAGATGGTGAATGGAGACCTAGGCTTCCTTGTGTGGTGATGCCTTAGGAGTTCTTCAAACAGACTCTTTGGCAGAGGAGTAAAATTTCGAAGAACAGATGAAGAGGTTGGAGATATGGTTCTGTCACCAATGCATGGACCATTTGTATCAAACAACTGGATACTGTAAAGGGCTGCAGGACCTCCAGCACATATCTGTAAACTAGTGCAACAGTCACTGGTGGCTGAGATAACCTGTTATTTCAGGCATAGATTTGTTGACGAAACACATTCTTAAGTTCTATTTGGCAAGAGGAGTGGTAACTTTGGACAATAAAGATGTCATCCTGTGACACAAAAAAGACCCTTCCTGCCGTAGGACATGACTCTTCCCTCTGGAAACCAAGTGATAACTGGAAGAGGACTTACCTGATGGACTGTGCTGCTCGAGCCTATGAATCATGAAGAACAACTAGTCACCAGACATTAATAAAGGTGAGAGCTATGTTCCCAGTCCAGTTGATGTTTGTAAATGTGGTAGGGCGTAGTACATCACTTTTATGGGAGCTGCCAATGGAGCTGGAGGAGTAAACCATACTGGTCAGGAACTTAAGAAGTAAGTTAATCACTCGTAAGAAATTTAATCACTCAATGGCAAGAAGTTTTCGAAACAGGATCTGGGCATCAAGTTAGAACAAACGTCCAGCACTGAATCGACACCTGAGAAGCAAAACCTGATGGTACGTGCCCAGGAATTTTCCCTTTGCTAAAAGAGGAGACTCAGAGAAAATCATAAAAAATGATGACGCCATCTAGCCATCAAACAGTCCTTGGATATCACCAATCATACTAGTTAAGAAGAAGGACGGTTTTACCTGGTTCTGCACCTTTTCCTTCTAAACAATATCACAATAAGGACAGCTATCTCCTCCCTAGAATTGATGACTCATTGGACACACTAGAGAGTTGCCAGTTGATTTTGTCTTTAGACTACAGAAGTGGGCTTGGCCCCAGAGGACATAGAACACACACCCTCCACACACTTTTCATGAGTTTCTACTACAATTTCAATAATATTACCAAGCTTAATTGCCTTATATTAAATATTGCTATTTTAATTTACTTTTATATTAAATGTTTTAAATGTGTTAATGAATTCCGAACAAATATACCTATTGAGGTTGTTCTCATGACAGTTTAAAACAAATTATTTTTTAATATTTTTACTGATCCTATTAGAAATAAAAAATGGTTGTCACTAAAATTTATATGTATGTGCATGCGAGTGTTTGTGCCTGTCATCTGTTCAGCTCTACAAACCAGTTTTCAGTTTATCTTGATGAAATTCGCCAAAGAGTTTTTAAATCTAAAATGAAAGGCTAAATTTGTTATTTGCCAAAATTAGACGAATAGAATTGGGAGTTTACCTGAAATGTTGCAGGCGTTATGTGCTCTTGAAAGTTTGCTTTTACATTGTTTGCTTTTAATTAATTTTATTTAGTATGTTAATGTATGAAACAAAAGCTCTTATTTTCATAATAGTAAGCCAGATTTCTACACTTCTCTAGAACCATTTGTCATTTTCATTAAAAAATATTCAGTTGTTTTAAACAACCAAATAAATTATATAATAGTAATTCTTGACTATTTTTTATAGTAGTTTATAACATTTGAACTTCATAATTGAAATTAATAAACTTTTAACTCAAAATTCATTAATTTAAAAAT
>KZ807444.1:85935-102386 GCA_000696205.2 Oncopeltus fasciatus
TATATATATATGTTTGATAAGTCGGTTTATTATATGTTTATAAATAATTTTAATAATAAGGATTACGTAGCACGTAAAAACGCTATAACAAGAAGAATATGAGTGCGTTCGAAAATCACTGACCAAGACAGTACAAATGGAATAAAAAATTTGAAGATTAATTTCTGATCGAAAGGTCAGCCAACCAATTATATCATGTTACATAATTTAACTATTATATTACATTGTTGACCATTTTTTTTAGTTTTTCCATCAGAATTAACTTTATTGTTGAAGTGCGTTTGTGCAAAACTTGCACAGATAACTGTTGTACACCGAACATTCCACTTAGCGTTTGGAGGGCGTCTGAGTACGCCTACATAAACATATTTCAGGGGAAACCCTGAGATATAACTCTAAGATGATTTTAGTTGGGGTTCGGTCGAGGTAATATAACCTGAGATATAACCTGCTCTTGGTTGATCAAAGCACTGTAACATTGTGAATTCTTCCTTTTATATATGTATATACGCACGCGCACGGTGACGCACACACACACGCGCCCGCTGACGCACACACACGCGCCTGCGCGGGCACGCACCCGGACGCAAAGGATACACATTTTTTTTTGTTTCCTGTAACTCCCCGGTCCAGTTTTTTTTTCGGGTAGGAGGGGCAAATCACTTGTATTCTTTCATATCGACATACCGAAGTAGATAAAAATTTCGGCACTGTGTAAAGTAAAAGTTTTAGTCTATTTGAGTGAGGAATCTAAACCAACAGAGTTTAGGTGATTAATTATTATTCAGCCAATACTAAACGTTTATCTTAATATTATATAGTCATTTAACAATTTTTAATAAATGGAGACTATCCTGTTTTAGAGTAAATTCCCAAAATGAAATGTCCTTCAAACAGAAACTGATTGAATCCCTCACTTTTACAGTTGCTGAATATTTTTACTGTAACATTCCATGTAAAGTAATCCCTACACTTATAGAATGTGTCTTTTACCAAAAAATTTACTTTAGACAAATCTGTGTTGTTTCATTGCTCTAAGTTAAATATTCTGAAATGCAGCAGCAAAAATACATTGTACCTGTTCTTGGCATTTTAGGTAATCCCCTCTCTTGTTTACTTGCTCAATATCTGGAAATCAGTCTTCCATTTTATGTTTAAAAGTGGCATAAGTATTTTTATGAAAAAATAAATAATTCAGCTAAAAAATTTTAAGGGGATTAGAGATTTAAAAAAAAAATTTATTAATTTAGGATGCATCTTTTTATTGTAACTAGGATGTTTAATGAAGAGCAAAGTTAAATTGCTTTTAAAGTTTGTAATAAAATAACATTATAACAATTAATTTAGTATCAGTAGATTTTTTTTTTTGTTAGGGTTCAGTCAAGGTAGATACAATGCAATTTTAATATATTGTGAATTTTGAAAAAAATGTATTTTTCAATAAAGGATTATCTGCCAACGTTTCGGCTTACATTGCAAGCCATCTTCAGGGCTATCATGAAGGCGAGAGAGGACATATAGTCTCCCGGATCCCATATTCATGACTCATCATAATGGAGTATGGTAGTCATAGGATCTAGGTGACACAACTCTTACTTTCATGATAGCTCTGAGGTGGTTCACAATGTAAGCCAAAAACTCTCTATAAAACAGGGGTTTTTACAGCTTTAAATAGATGTAAATTTATGCAGATTTTTAACTTTTCTCTCTTTAAAGTCTCTCCACCACGAGCCAATTTCAAATGGTTTTATTGTCGAATAATAATTTTGGGGTTCTTTTCCATTTTAAATTTCAGAGGATGTTCATTGTAGTTTCTAATTGTGGAAAATTCTATGCTTTCCTTATAGAATTCAGTCCCATGTGTTTTAAATTACTGATATTTCTTTTTATAAATTACCTTTATAAAAATAATCTTAACGAAGACATGCATTTTTAATTAGATTTACTCGATCCCTCCTATAACCGTTGTAGCTCTCTTATATTAAAAAAATTCTGCTGTCCTGCCAATAACTCCCTCTGCTAAACCCCATTTAGTACCCCATACTCCCTCATAATTACCATACATTTAGTACCCTTTTAGTTTTATTGTCGAATTCAACATAATATCTTTCATTAAATACTTTTTTTATATTTTATGTGACTGTTACAGGAATTAAGACCATTAAAATGACCAAATATTCTAATGTTTGTCTCTATTTCATCAATCTAACTTCCCATGTCTGCCTTACAGAGAATTTAACGGTTCCTAGACAAAGTGATAGCCACTTTCAGTGATACAGTGTAATATAGCTAGTTATGTTGTTCTCATCACAAATGTTTTCGACATTTTCTCCGACCCTACCTTCTAAATGTCTAAAATGATATTCACTAATACAAATAGTATAGAAAAGCCTTGGAATATAGATTATTTAATTTACTCAAAATAATTCCCATCACATTTCTTTATCAGTTGAAACGAGTCCTTGCACCAGCTCTTCCAGGTTTCATCGGGGAGTGAAACAGTTCGCGGAAATTCTCTGACCGTCTCTTGTGCAACGGATTCTGTCTAATGGTGAAGCGTAGGCTCGCTTTCCCCCCACAACTTCTTATATTAGTCACCTCTCCCACCTTAGAACTGAAAATAATTTTCTTTGAAATTAGGACACTCGTCGTATCCTAATGTCCAGCCTTTTTACAGAAATATTGGGACTTGTGAAATCAAAAGTCCTTGCCCTTCATATCAGGGAAACCTTTAACCCTCATGCCGATCCCAAAGCCACTGGAACTGATTAATTCATGAATATATAATAATCCGTTTCCTTTTGCCTCTCCCAGCTGAAGAGATTAAACACCATATTTCCCTTTTGACCAAGATTAAATCCCCAGGCCACGATCTTATCTACTCTCTCATTCTTTCTCATTTCCCTCGGAAAGAATTTTTTTTTCTAATCTACCAAATCAATAGCATTCTATACATTTACCCTGGAAACCCTACTATTATCCCTATATATTATTAATAGAAATTTTTTTGTTGGGGTTCGGTCATTATCATTGTAAGACATCTTTAGGGCTATCATGAAGGCAGGATGGGACGTCGTGCCACCTGTATAAAATGTTCTTTACTTTTATAAACGTGAGTCATGAACATTTGATCCATGTGGCACGGCGTCCCCTCTCGCCTACACGAAAGTCCTGAAGATGGTTTACAATGTAAGCCGAAACTTTGAAAGATACCTTAAATGTACACATTTTTGAAAAATATTATTTTTGGAATCAACCTTGACCGAACCCCCCCAAAAAAACATCCACTACTCTCGATTTGAACATATTTCAAAACTTGGGGTGTTTCTACAATGTCCATCTCTTCTACTATTATCCCTTTCCCCGAACCTGGAAAATCCCATAACCTACTCTCTTTTACAGATCAATATGCCTATACGTAGCGGTAATGACCATGTAGTTTGAGAAAATGCCTCGGAAACGAATCCTGTTCATTCTTAACTTCATCAACCTTATTTTTCTCCACCAGTATGGATTGAGAAGTCGAACAAGGTCTTCGAGTTGTAGAGTACAGTAGGAGTACTGTTCCTTTACCTTTCTCGCAGTTTCATTCAGTGGGCCTTGGTAAAGGGTTGCTCTTCAGACTGATTTCTTCCTCAACTGTAAAAGATTAGGAATTTTGTAAGAAAAATAAATAAATAAGGGAGTCAGTGGAGATAAGTACGGAGCAGGGTGATTGAGGAGTATACCGGTACTCCTTGCTGGTGGTCTCCTTTGTATGTCTCTTTAATGCCCTCCTGAGCGCACTGTGCTGCCATGAATATGAATGATTAAATGAAGTTTACTGATTTACAAGAGGCCAGATCGAGGATACCTTCATTATTTTGTGAAAAGCTCACCAATAGTATACGAGCCTTTCTTTTACTGTACCTTTCTTTCGTTCTAATCCCATACAATTTTCCTGGTTCTTTTAGATCTTTTAATCTTGTCCTTAGGACGTGCAATGGTCAGGAAGGTTGCTAATGAATCTTCATGATCCACTTAAAAAGTTTAATATTATATTTTTGTTGAATATAAGTTGTGGTTGAAGTACATTACATTTAATATTTAATTTGTTCTACAAAGTTAAAACACACACACACACACACTTATATATGTATTTGTGTGCGTGAAATTTCCTGTGGAAGAATTAAAAAAAAAAAAAAATCTGAAGAAATAAAATAAAATAATGTATATAATTAAAACATATTTGTCTAACAGTCTTTGTTGGTTTTATGAAAAGCGGTAAAGTAAAAACATACAATGACTATATAAACCAAATTTAAAATAATAAATGAGTAAAAAGTACTAAATTTGAAAAAAACCCCATCTGTTTCTCGCAACCGTCCATAAATAAATACGAACTCAATGTGTTCAAGACATAAATGTCGGCCATAAAATTTGCGTTAATACTTTTTGAGCCTCGTTTTTTTTTTTTAAAAAGAAGATAAAGTTGGCGTCGCTCTCGACTGTTGTTTTCTTGAGTCATTTGTTGGCAGCTTGTACATATTCGCTGCCCTGTAAAATTTTCAATTATTAGTTCCAGCTCTTTCCACTTCGCCAATATATAATATTTCCATGAATGTATTTCTCTTAGTTTTGTCGACATCATGAGACCGCGAACATATGAATAATAGAAGAATGATACTGATTTTGTATAAGATACAATAGTATTTAATTGTAATTTTTTTTTTTAATTCGGTCAAGGTAGATCCAAAAATATAATTTGAAAGAAATGTGCATTTTTTAATTTTCTGCCAACGTTTCGGCTTACATTGTAAGCCATCTTCGGGGCTATCATGAAGACGAGAGGGGGCGTCGTGTCACCAGGATCCCATATTCATAACAACACGTCCCCTTTCGCCTTCATGATAGCCCTGAAGGTGGCTTATAAGGTATGCCGAAACGTTGGCAGTTAATAAAAAAATGCACATTTTTTAAATTGTATTTTTTGGATCTACCTTGATCGAACTCCAACAGAAAAACATCTACTAATAATCTATAAGGTCAAAAAACTCTCCATTTGAATAGAATTAAATATATTGACATTGAATCAATATGATCGTTTCCTATCTGGACTTTTCATTTCATAACTAACTTCTTCACAACTGGCAATCATGGCAGTATATTTATTTTTACAATTTCATTCAATTCCTCCTATTAAAGAATGAAGTTTTATTCTACCTTGGACATTGAACTATTTGTTTTATACTTTTTAATTTATTTATGACAAACATAAAATGAACTATCCCATTCACTATCTCTTGTCATTGCCTGCATTGGTGTCACTTCGTGTTCTCTTCATCTTTGTCTATGTCAGAGGTAGTACTGGAATATTTTCTAAATTTCTAAAGAGTTTTGTCTTGATTCATCCTTAATTTGTTCTAATATAAGGGCATGGATTTTAGTAATGCCATCTGAATTATTTTCGATAAATGTTTCTCGTAATGGTATGTTATGACAGGGAAAAACAAACGAAATAATAAAAAAGGATAATATAAAATATGCAAGGCCATGAATGATCCTGCTAAATGTAGGAACTCTATCTACATTAAATATAAGCTATCCATTTTATTTAGCTCTGTACACTGAGATGTGACCATCAACCTCCCTCGGAGATCTCTCAATGTATATCACTATCGCCCTGATGATGACTTACAAGTTACGTTGAAACGTCGCCAATAATATAATAAAATAATTACCAAACAATTTTGGAGAATTTTATTTTTTGATCCTGGCATATAAATAAAAGTAACAAATGAACGTAAAAGAGTATGTAAAAAGAAAAAGGAAAGCTACAAAAACGGTATACTTATATTGGGTGTCAGGGCAAAGCTTAGTGGGGTAGCTGGAGAAGGCGTAAGTTATTGACACAGTTTATGCCTGTACAACGGATGCTGGCTATACAATGGTCCTTGTGTAGCCGGCAGTATACCTTCTTGTATAGTTAGGGGGGGAGACTATTAACGCTTAGTTCAGAATTTTACTTATTTAAATTTAATTCGTTGATATAAAATTTAAAAAATTCAATTATTACTTTTTAGTTTTGAATATGTGAGGAAAGAAGTCACGGTATTCCAGTAGACAATGTGGACTACTGAATCAGAGATTCAAAGAAACTCAAAGAAAATTGATAGTTTTCATTTATTAAATACTGATTTTAGTTGTGGTATTTAATCCCACGTTACATTTTATACAAGAAATGCAAGGGGGTTAGAATAAAAATATTACTAAATTTTTTATTATTCTAACTCCCTTGCATTTCTTGTATGAAATATAACGTAGGATTAAATACCACAACTAAAATCAGTATTTAATAATGAAATATAGGAAAAAGAGTTTAATAAATGGCCGACAATGTTAGCTCCTTCGAGCATAAGACGATATATTCGTCTTTCTCGGAGGTTTAGATTCGAAGTGCTAGCGAGTAGCTAGCCTCGGTGGTGTAGAGGTCTGCATGCCTACCCAGAAAGTAGGAGACCCGGGTTCGAGTCCTGGCTGAGGTAGTAAGGTTTTTTTTCTGGCTCCCTTTGCATATATTGTATAGATGGTTTTCTTTTCTTTCACGTGCCTCTGGTTTAATGACCCAGAGAATTCCTGGTTTGCTCCTTGTTAACATCTATCCCTAATTGCTCACTGGTAAAGGGTAAAGATAACAGACATCCCGAAGACGTGCGCTGCTGAGTGTCGCAAATAAACAGATCCTTTACTGAAGGTGTTCCCTCCTGAATCTCAAATGAGGCTCGCCATGAGACTACATATGAAATTGAAATTGTAAGTATGACAGTGTACAGGTGCGCGTGAGGGTTCTCATGCAGGAGTTAGTGTGTGGGATCTGAGTGGCCTGGATCCGGACATTGTTCTGCACCTCGAGGGAGAGTACTTCAGCTGAAATGGGAGATCCTGTGAACTGACTTGAGGGAATACGCCGTTATTTCTAGAGCCCTCCTCTTGGTGCCTTCACAAATCGCCCTGAAAGCTGCCAACCTTGACGAATGGCACCATACTTTGATTGTATGGCAGCTTTCAACTCTAGAGATATGTGTCTCTGTTGTGTGTCTGTAACAGTCATAACGCTGATCAATTCATCCGATAAAAGATTTGATTTAGTCTATACGATAACCTTACATTTTTTTTTGGCTTCCTTTCTTGTTAACTCTTCATTTTCTATTTTTTTTAAATGAAAAAAAAAATTAAATCAGTAGTTTTCGGAACATTCTTTTTATTTTAGCATATCATCGGGCTACAAGTGAAATACACTAAGCCCATGAAAGTGAAAGCGTTTTTTTTTTTCATGAATTAAAGAATAGAAAAAACACATTGGAATTCCGTATTTTTATTAAATACAAAAATTAACAACTAATTCATGAGAGGGAACAGAATAAAAAAATCTATCCGTCCTCGCCAGGAATAATTAATATAATTTAATTAATGGCATGTGCTAGCGTGTTCTGTGTATAAAATCTAAAGCAAGCTCTACATCTGTATGAACTATTTAAAAATTTAAAAAACTATATGGAAATTTTTTGACTGTATAGATTATTAGTGAAAAATTTGTTGTGTAAGACTATAAAATTGATATATAAGGGAAGACATTTTGTTTTTAGTCCAAGAAACTTTTTCTATATAAAACTATATTGTTTTAACTCTTAGAAACTATTACTTCTTGACACTTTACCATATGTTTTAACATAAATTATTTTACTAGTTAATGCATATTGTAGAATGTAGGCATGCATTCTATTTCTAAATTATGTAAATTTCGTTTAATAAACTTTGCATGTAAGAATTGCTGGAAATTTGAAATAATTAATTATTATTCATCAGAAGAAGGGCTCAAATTGAGGGTCGAACGTCTAAAGAGCAGATCACTTCTTAGTATTGAAGGCTGTGATTCAGAGGAATTTCTTCAGAACTTAATTACACATGACATTAGGTGCCTTAACGATAACTCAAAATGCTTGTTCGCTGCTTTCCTTAACCACCAAGGAAACGTGCTGCACGATACTATCATCTATAAGCCACCAAACAGAGGACATTTCTTAGTGGAGTGTGATGGTTCCTCAATTGACGCCCTCAAGATCCATTTATTGATGAATCAGAAAAACAAAAATGTGAATATATTGAGTGTAGAGGAAAATTTTAAGGTGTGGGTGATCTACAGCCCTAAGGAAGAAAAGGTGGACTGTCTTGGTTTGGGCGAAGACATATTGGTCTGCCCAGACCCGCGGATCTCCGAGCTGGGTCTGCGAGTCATCGCTCCCTCGAACGTCAACGTGACTGGAGCGGTTGCCAGGGCCGGCCACAGCGTATACGTGGCCCCCGAGCGCCCTCTCTACAGGCTCCTCCGGTACAAGCTGGGCGTCGGCGAGGGTTCCTCCGAGATACCCTACGGCAAGTTGACCTCCTGGGAAGTAAACCTGGACTACCTGAACGGCATTTCCCACGAGAAGGGCTACTTCGTCGGGAAGGAGCGTCTGTCCAAGGCAAAGAGTCAGCTGTCTGGCAACAGGTTGCTCCCTATATTTCTGGACACATCCAGAGCGGTTCTGTTCCCTCTCAACACCCCCATTGAAGACGCTCTCAGGAAGAGAAAGGCCCCCGTCGGCTTCCTGCGTGGAATCAAAGGCACGATCGGACTTGCTCTCATGAGAGTTACCCAAGCACTTCAAGAGGAACACCTTCGAATTGGAAATATCACAGCTCATTGTTTACGGCCACTATGGTGGCCACAGGAAACTTAATGTTAATTAATATATCTTTTAAAAAGCTAATATATTTTTATGGGTTGTTAGTGGCTTTATTCCACTGTTAAGTTTTCTACTTATGCACATTTTGGTTTAGTAAATTTCGTACCGATTACGTCTGATTTTGATTCCTCTGTTGAAAAGAGGTGAGTCACCCAAATCTTTTAGTTGCATATTTATAAATATTGTTTTGATTTTTTAAATTTTAATTTTATAAATNCCCTCTCATGAATTATTTATAATTTATGTGGGATAAATAAAACCACAAATAAAAATATTTAAAAAATAAAAATTAACAACATTAACCTAGCAGAAAAATATAATTAAAGGAACTGAAAGAAGATTAGGATGTTAGCGCTTACTTAAAAAAAAAAAATTAACAACCCAACCAATCTCGCAACCCGTGGGGGGGGGGGATACACGCTAAGGATGTGTTTATTATACCCACGGCACACTCGATGAGGTGTGTGGTTAACATATGTAGAGCATTTTACACTAAACGATATCCTGTAAAATGAAATTTTGTAGTCGGACGATTTAATGTTTATCTAAATGTACATGAAATAGCTCCCCTACAAATTTTCATTGACTAGTCAATATGAAGCTGTTTCTCTTTAGTACGTGACAGTGCATTGGAAGATATGTCATAAAAATGTGAACTTAGTGGCACGACGTCCCCTCTCGTCTTTATGATAGCGCTGAAGATGGCTTACTATGTAAGCCGAAACGTTGGCAAATTATTTTTAAAAATACCCCTTTTTTTTTTTAATTTGTATTTTTTTAATCTTCCTTGACCGAACCCCAACAAAAACATTTAATAATACTGCATTGGAAGATGTTATCAGTTATTACTCAGCAAAATCTAAAATAAGGTCCATTATAAAAAAAAAAAAAAAAAAAAAAGACATTTAACGGAAAAATAATTCATATTAATGTCCTACAAAACACACTTCCTCACTTTAGTTGTTGGTTTACGTGTATACTTTTCAATGTGTTCTGAATGAGGTTTCTAAAACAAAACAAAAACAACTGTGAAACGTTTGGGGAACTCCGGGAGGGAACGATTGCGATTGGACGAGCATAGCTTAATAACATACTATTTATTGCTATTTAAGATGGTGAGATGTAGAATTCTTTGCTACCTGTCACTCACACATCCATGACGTTCCCTCATCTCTCCCTGCCACATTCCCTCATCTCTCATTTCTCCTCAGTTAATGTATAAATCAGTTGTTAGGCTTATCGCTTTCAAAGGCAAAAAGTCTGAGTTTGTGATTGAACCAAGTCGAAGTAGGATTGAATGAAAATAGTGTGCGTGTGTTGTGAGGAATTCGCTCAGTTTACGAGGTTACTCTTAAAACGGACCTTTTTTTTCCCCCTAAGGATCACTTATATAAATAATCCAGTCACTACAACAATCTGTACTTAATGGTCTTATGTGATTTTATTGCGGTAATAATGCGCAGATCTTCAAGAGACAGAACTGTCAATTGGGTGGATAAAGCGCTCTTGCGGAGCCTGAACAACCCTAACTTACAAAGAAACTTATTTTCCTGTCAGGTCAAAACCTTGAAATAGTGTGCGTGTGTTGTGAGGAATTCGCTCAGTTTACGAGGTTACTCTTAAAACGGACCTTTTTTTTTCCCCTAAGGATCACTTATTTAAATAATCCAGTCACTACAGCAATCTGTACTTAATGGTCTTATGTGATTTTATTGCGGTAATAATGCGCAGATCTTCAAGAGACAGAACTGTCAATTGGGTGGATAAAGCGCTCTTGCGGAGCCTGAACAACCCTAACTTACATAGAAACTTATTTTCCTGTCAGGTCAAAACCTTCACAAATCTATTGTCTCTAATGCAGTTTTTTTTTTTTTTTTCGTAGATAAAATGTTTTTATTGGGGTTCGGTCAAGGTAGATACAAAAAAAAAAAAAAAAAAATACAAATTTAAAAAAAAATTTATTTTTTAAGTGATCTGCTTAATTGTCTGACATTATTTTTCTGGATCTACCTTGACCGAACTCCTCCCCCCCCCCCCCCAAAAAAAAACAACAACAAAAAACAAACATTTATTTATCTCTTCTCGATCCTCTGACTTAATATGGTAATTGTCTTGATACTTCATATATTTTTCTGCTACCTACATAAGGCGATATCGGGGAACAAGGTTTAATTCATTGTATGTCTGAAAGTGTGTAAATTACTCTAACGGGATATTAATTTTCGAAACTTCAAAAATGCTTTTTATTTGGATATTTTTTAGCAAAAATTTATCAAACATCTATTTATTTTATTTACCACTTAATACTGGAAAAATACATCTGTAGTAAATATTCTCGGGGAGGAGAAAAAAGTTATCTTGAAAGAAATTATCTAACTGAAAGTAGCTTAAATGAGAACTGATGACCGTCTAGTTGAGGTTACTGAGCTTAGCTTAGCTTTGTCAAGAAGGAGTTAGGTCCTCGGTAATACAACAAAGCCCCAGCTTTGGTCACACCGGATCTCATACATTGTTCCGTACAGCCTAGCTCTGAACTCCAGCTTCTCTCTGCCTAATAAATATAACTCAAACTAATTCTAATTATCTAGCAATTTCACATTCAATATTCAGTATCGGCTTCCCTAAGAGCTCCATCGAGAGCTGGGGGGTTGTCACCTTGGCGTGTGTGCCAGGAATTGGTGATTCCTCGCTGTCTCCTCAGACAGAGGTTAATGCCGGAGACCGGTCCGTGATGTCACAACCCCGCGTCAGTGGCCAGTCAGTGGCGAGACCTCGCCCTCCTCATCAGCGGAATTTAACAATTAACCACGTCCTATTTCTACGTTGTCGATCTCGCCGGTACTCATAGTCTCCCTACTTCTCCCAATTGCGCTAATTCCGCGTTAGTGCCGTGGGAGACTCATACTCCTACTTCTAAATTATTTTAAACTTTGCTATTTTTATATTTAAACATCTCTTTAAAGTGCCTTCCAACATTAGCTTCCTTTAATGCCAATCATTAGCTTTAAGTAAATTACACTCTCTATTCATATTAAATTATATGACTTCATTCACTAACTAATTTTGTTTCCTTTGGAATAATTCCTTTTCGAGGGGGAGGAGAGGAGTAAAAAGTTCAAAAGGAGAAAAAGATCAGCTATTCCTTTTGTGCATTAACTGCAGAACGTGTACGTGTGCATATGACCACTTATATATAGGTTAACCAGTTAGTAATCAGTAACCCGAAAGATGATTGCTCTCACCTAAATGTACTGCCATTATGAAAACAAAATTATCATATGGAGTTTTTTTTTTTTTTTTAAATTGTAAGCTATCTTCAATGACTTGCAATATTATAGTATAGAATTGCCATAACTAAATGTAATGCGGTATGAAAAGTATGAATGTAATTAACTAAGTAGGAAAAATTCAAAATGAAAAAAAAAAAAAAAAAATTCTAAAAATAAAATTAACCACTCCTTCCCAATCATGAAGGCGAGATGGGACGTCGTGTCCTAAAGATCACATTTTCATGACTGAAAGGAAAGGTTTTGAAAATTGTGAGAAATTTTTTTTAGATAGACACCGTGGCTGGTGGAAGGTTGGGGGTAAGAGGCGGTAAGTACAAAGGGAGAGCGGTCTGCTTCAAAAGGGGCAATACCAGGAAAAAAAGGTAGGGCATTATTGCGGATAAGTAACTTTAAGGAACTAGGAGAAATGTTTGACAGGTTTATTTTGGAGGAGGGGTAATGGTTTTTCAGAATGTTGAATAAGTTGAAGAAATGCTTTACTGCGTGATTGGGTTTTTAAATATAAACCTTATTTTGCACTTTTTGTAGAAATTTTGCTCAGTATAAATTTAAAAAAAAAGGAAGTATAAGGGATAAAAAACAGTTAAACTTCGCTCGGTGATAATGATATTTATTTATTAAAGGTGAGCGCTTTCGCTTTTCACTCAATGTGTCATCTAAAGAGCCCAGGAATCTAGGCGTAGTAGTAACTTAATGCTATATGTGTCAGACATTAATGGTAAACTATTAACTTTCTTAAATGAAAATTAATTTCATGTATTGGACAATGGAGTCCATTACTAGACTCTCGTCTGAAAGATTTCTGTGCTCTGAGGATGAGATATTGAGTCTCCACTCCACCACCGAGTGAAGTTTAACAGTCTTTATCCCTTATAATTGTATAACTTCGCCCCAGTTCATTAAAATAAACAGGAAGTAATTTCGCATCTATTTTAATTTTACGATCGCTCGCGCTAACACTCTAGTACACATATACGCGAAACTACACGCGCGTATGCACACACACACACACACGCGTGTGTACACATGCATGTTTTATGACTATTATTTATTATTCATGTTCAACGAAGCCCAAGTTGCTTTCCCTTAATGTATTTATGCAAACTTGAGCTGTTTCGACCTTGGAGGGTCATCTTCAGGCGCACGAAATTAGTGATAACCCACCTCCAGGTGCAGGGGCCTACAGGTATCAAGCCGGTGGATATCACTCATTTCGAGAGCCTCTAACGGGTGCCCGGGAAAGCTAAGTGTGAAAGGGAACTTGGCTTTCATTTAACACTTAATTCTATGCCCACAAGATGGCTGTAAACCTAACATTCTTCAAAACTATTATTTTTCGTACCTTGTAAGTTAGAGCATTGGAAATACCCCTCAAAAAAATGTACAAGAAATATTTATGATAGAGGTATTATATAGTAGTTGATATAATTAATTTAAGTAATAAATCTAAAAATGTGTTTTTAGGCAGTGATTTATATTGGGATGAAATATTAAATAAGGGGTTTTAGGAGTTATATTTTTTTAAGGAAGATTTAAAAAAAAAAAAGCATTTGGGGCTTTATTGTTGGGATTTTTGTTAAAGTAGATATGTCTGAATTCTTGATATTTTTTTAGGAAAGCCGTTTCGATTTTGGGTTATTTTCCGAAGTAGGGGAGTATCTGAAAGAAATGTTTAGTCCTTTTCTCACGGGAGTAACTGAGACATAGAGGTCTTTGCTAGCGATGTCTCAGTAATCCAGAGGCCTTATAGACATGAGTTTTTCCTAGGTGTTACTTTTCCTAGGTGGCTGCTTTAAGTGTAACATTTCCTTGTAAGTTAATTAGTTAATTTTTATTTTTTTTTCTAGTTTTAAATATCTTGGTAAAAATTTGTTAACTTAATTTATAGTATATTTTCTTTATCTTTATATTTATTTTATCTATTATTGTTACATCTCTGTTATTTTTAAAATGCAAATCGGGCGTTTGTAATAATATTAGGACACTTACATCTTCAAGCTGGAAGTGTATTAGAATTTTAATTTTTTTTTTAAATGTATTTATTCCCATACCTTCCCGTGATATAATATATCCCATAAATAATATTTTAATCTCAAGTGCCCTAAAAAATGTTTAAATTAAGTAAGATTGTCGTTCCTGAACAGAATTTCCACTAGCTGAGGTGTTCACCCCTATAGGTGTGAATAGATCTCTGCTATAGGAGAAAAAATTGTATCTCTTCTGGTATCTGCAAGTCTTGGTGCCGTCGCATTTCTCAAATTCGCTATCCGTTTTGGAGTTACTAGTCGACTCTAAGATACACTTTTCCAACCACCTTGTGGGAAATCGAACTTTCGGAATTTTTCAATAGTAAATTAGAGGCGAATAAAAAACGGTTTGCTTACAATGTACTTTTTGAACGGGATTCATTTTGGATAATTCTATAATTATCTATGTAATTATATGCTGGAGAAATCAGTAAGGATTTCGGTCAGGATTAAAAAATAAAATACTCCAAAATAATTGGGTAATTATTTTACTTTATTATTGCCAATGTTTCGACTTAACTTGTAAGTCATTATCAGGACGATAATTTCGATATACAGTGCAGAATTAAACACTATTTACAGAACAGTTTAATTCTGCACTCTTGAGATATGACCATAAACCTCCCTCGGAGATCTCTCCAGATAGAGACTATCGCCCTGATGATGACTTACAAGTTAAGTCGAAACATTGGCAATAATAAAATAATTAACCAACAATTTTGGAATATTTACTTTTTCTGATCCTGACCGATGCCCCTAATTTCTTCAGCACAATACTCTACGGCCAACAAACCTCCAATTTTAATTATCTATAATTATATTTAATAATAATTATTAATTAATTATCTATCAGCTGTATAGAACACAAAAACAAGAATAAAAAAAATTAAAACAATACTCAACTTGAGCTGCTTTTTTTTCCCCCCCTTACATTTCATTGTTGTTGTTTTTTGTAGGGGCTTAAAAGAAACATATAATGAGACTATAGTTGTAGTTAACGCCAGTTACTTGAGAAGGGTTGAATTTATTCTCTTAAGAAGAGCTGTTTTTCTTTTCTAAAAGTAGAGAATGTGTGAGGACTTGGGAGTTGGATTTGCATATCCCATAAGGCTGGGTGATCTCACTGGTGACAAGACCTCGACCATCACTGGCTTTGCCCAGCCTCAGCAATCTCTCCAGACCCCCTAAATTAAGTGCAGTTAAACACAAGTCAGATTTCCAACCTTCCTATGCATGCTCTAAATACCCCCCTCACTTATTATGTGATCTGACAAATTTCACTTGTATACATGCATTTCTCGCAGTTTCAAGGGAGTAATGTACGTTGAATGAAATTTTAAATTTGAAAATGTTAAATTTTGTCGAGGGTATGTCCATCTGTTGTAGTTTTTTTCTCTCACCAGGTCATAACTTTGCTAGATTTTTTTTTTTTTTTTTTTTTAAAAAAAAAAAAATTTCCCCCCCCCCCCCCCCCCCGCACATATTAAAGGGGAACTTTATTTAATTGAACAAATTTCTCTTTTCTAGTTTAATGAAATGCTAAAACTGATTTCTTGTAACTTTAATTTTAAGTACTATTTAAACAATCCTCACCTATTTACAATATACAGTTCTACGAGCTTGCGGAATGTTTTAACAGCATTTTGCCGAATGTTCCTAAAAATCCTAGAAAATATATTTTGTAAGAAGTAATGAGATAAGGTTTAGAAGCCAGGCTCAAATATGAGGGTATACAATAGTGATACCAGCGTGAGAACGCTGCCAAATCCTGCTAAAACTCCTTTAAGAAGTTCGAGTCAGCCTTGACACTGCTAGCCTGAAATAACTTAAGAGACAAGTTGGCTGCGCTTTGAACGAAAAATCCATTAAAGTGATGCCCTTTTTAGCATTTAATGATATTTGAATCCACAATAAAGGTATCTCAACTAATAACGCACGTTCTAATGCAGAGACAATTCAAATGAAATAGAGTGAAGAAACATTCGATGAGGCGGTATTTCCAAAGATGTAATGCCCGTCGCCCGGGAGCTGCGCTAACTCAGTATTGTAGTTGAAGCATTTCTGTTTTCGAACTTTCCAAGTCATGTAATCCCCACACTAATAAAATATATATTTTATCAATTAACAAATGTGCGTGAGTTTCATTACTCCAATGATTTTTCTCAATAATAAACCATACCTTTATTTTTACATTTAATAGCAACTTTGATTTAGAAACACTAATTTCGACTTATAAATAGTGTGAATTAACTTTATGGCACAGGTAAACTCTCCTCATTCGTAATTCATCTATTTCCCTGTATAATTCCTAAAATATTTAATTTATTATATTTTAATAATTTAATAATAAATATATATGTCGTATC
>KZ807444.1:141391-161519 GCA_000696205.2 Oncopeltus fasciatus
CGCGCGCCCACACACACACACACACACACACACACACACACACACACAGTATATACAGAAAATGAAACACTTGCGGCTGCGATATTTAGCAATCAAGAACAGGTGGGATAGAGAGTGTAGTGCACACACAAAAAGAAAAAAAAAACAAGTAGCAAATTTTTGGGATCTCTCACCCTCCCTCGGTGAGAAGTGAAGATATATATATATATATGTTACTTATTATAGTATAAAAATTGTTCTTTTGTTTATTACTACTGGAGTCTTCATAAAGACTACGTATAGTTTAATTTGAAATATTAAAATTATTCTTATGTTTTAGTTTTAATAACTTCAAGTTCTTTCAAACTTTTTAATCAAGTTTTTCAAGTACTAAATAGACAATCTATGCTATATATATATAAACTTTTATTTATTTATTACATTCTGTTAAATAAAAAAAAAAAAACTTTTTGTAATTTGATTACAATGAAATTAAAAATGACATTCAATGTCAATCACATGAGGAGAGAAGGTGACCAATGACACCACTCTCAAATTATTTACAGGCTATGTCCCCAGGAGGTCACGAGGCTATCTTCGTTTGAGTCGACGAGGAGGGTTGTAGGGGTTGGAGTTGGAAGACATGGTCTGTACTAGTGGATTAGGATGGTATAGAAGTTTACTGAAAAGGATGAAGCGGGAAGAAATGAGGTCTTGAACAAAAGGAATATTAAGATCGTGGTGAAGGGATTAATTGGATACATAATAGAGAGCATTTGCAATTATTCTCAGGATTTTGGATTGAAAGGACTGGATTCTTTGGATGTTAAAAGGCTTGGCCGCACCCTAGATTTCTACTCCATAAGTCCAGATTAGTCGTAATAAGGTTTTGTAGATTATCAGTTTGTTTCCAGTCATAAGATTGGATTTCTTATTCTTGAGTCTGTATAAAAGTCCATAACGCCGATTGAGTTCTTGTCTTTTAATTTTAGTATGTTCTCCCCATGTAAGTCGTGAGTCAAGATGTAACCTAAGGTAATGAACGGAATTTGAATGTGGCAAAGGAATATTGTTAAATTTCACAATTTCCGGGGTCTTTCTTCCGCAGTTGGAAATTAACTTGAACGCATTTTTCTTCATTGATTTTTATTCTCTATTTGCCACACCACTGTTTGATTTTATGAGGTGATCTTGTAGGTTTTTAGAAGCAGTTTTAGGATCGGGATGGGAGGATAGGATAGCTTTGCCGTCCGCAAATAGAGCTAAGAGGGTACTTGGATGGGTAGGGATGTCAGCAGTGTGTACACTGTTATCCTGTAGGACAAATAGGATAGGTCCAAGCACACTACCTTGAGGAACTCCCGCTTCCACTTGGTAGATATCAGAGTAATCTAATCCGTGCCGAACCCTAAGGAAACGGTTGGATAAGTATATCTTAAGGATAAGGTAAGTGTTACTAGGAAGTTTGGATTTCAGTTTAAACAGAAGACCACTGTGCCAGACTCTATCAAATGCTTGGGAAACATCCAAAAAAGCCCCTGGGCTTTTTCATTTCCTCTTTGCGCTCAAGGGAAGAGGAAATGTAGTCTATGATGCAA
Organism: Oncopeltus fasciatus; assembly: GCA_000696205.2. Lineage (NCBI taxonomy): Eukaryota > Metazoa > Arthropoda > Insecta > Hemiptera > Lygaeidae > Oncopeltus > Oncopeltus fasciatus. The sequence continues at coordinate 142,969 of KZ807444.1, forward strand.
AGCACTTGCTGGACAGTAGAATGCTTACTTCTGAAGCCGAACTGATGATTTGGGAGGATATTGAAGGGTTCCATGGAAGGCATCATTCGTTTTAACAGTATTTTTTTGAAAACATTTGAAAGTGTAGGAAGGAGACTTATAGGAGGATAGGATGAGGGGCTGTGTGATGATTTTCCAGATTTGGGAAATAGTATTATATCAGAATATTTCCAGAGGAGAGGGAAGTGGGTAGTTCTGAATATGCAATTATAAATGTAGGTCAAGTATACAATTGACTTTTTGGGAAGATTTCGGAGAATTTGGCCTGTTATTAAATCATATCCGGGTGATTTGCCCTTAGGCAGATGAGAGGTTATGTACCTGACCTCGGAAGGTGTTACTGCCTTGAGTGGCAAGGACATAGGTAATGGTATGTCCAGAAACACCTCAGTCTCAGGCATTGGACAGGTCTAAGGGATCTGAATGAGGAGTAAATGTTTTCTTGAGGTGCTGGGCAAACATTTCGGCCTTGTCTTTGTCAGAAGAGGCCCAGGAACCATCTCCTTGATGCAAGGGAGTAGAAGCTTCATGGTTCTTAAGGATTCTGTGAGTAGCAATCCAAAGGGATTTCTCTCCTGCTGAGAGGGTAGACTGATAGGCATTAAAGGCCTCATTTCGTAAAACACCTAATTTTTGTTTTACGAGTCTGGAAAGATGATTAAAATCTTTGTGGTCTGAGGGGTGTCTTGAGCGGCGTTTGGCTATGATGAGCTTTTTAAGAGAATCTGGTAGTGGTTTTTGGGACTCTGAAGAGTATTTGGTAAATTTTGGTTTAAGATTAGCCATATACATGCATTACTGTACATTTGTGGTAAAGAAATGTACAGCTTCATCTAAATTATCTGATGTTCTCAGAGAAATTCCGAGGTCTAGTGACTCTTCTATGAAAGTTCTAAACAAGGCCCAGTTGACTGGGCCATTAATGTGGGAGGGGGGTAATTGTTTTGGAATAGGAATCAGGAAAACTTTAGGAGTTAGGAAAACTGTATTGTGGTCCGAGGAGAGCTTGTTTAAGTTCGAAGTGGAATGATGAAGAGGAGAAAGATTTTTGCAAATGAAGAAGTCTAGGATATCAGGAAGGCGGTTCACGTCAGAGGGCCAATAAGTGGGAGAGGAAGGACTAATTGTGCTTAGGTTTTGGGATGATATCGCATTATGCAGAGCACGGCCACAGGAGTTGGTCGTTCTCGATCCCCATTGCAAGTGTTTTGCATTATAGTCTCCACCGACAAGGAAACAGGGACCCAGGTCTTTGAGGAAAGTTGAAAATTCTGGTGTAGTGATTGGTTTATTTGGAGGGCAATACACTGCTGAAATGATGTGTGATAGGATGAGAGGGTGTGGAAATAGACACTGATGTTGATTGAAGGGACTCTGTGTAAGTGGAGGGTAGAATATGATTGATAAGGAGTGCAGTTCCACCCTGAAGGACGGAGCTTGTCCGTCAGGATGGTCTGTCCTATAAGTGTGGTAGCCAGCAATTTTTAGATTCTTTCGTTTAGTTAGTCGTGTTTCTTTCAGTAATACTACGTCTACGTTTTTGTTATCGAGTAGTGGTTTGAGTTCATCAGTGTGTGTCCGAATGCCGTTAGCGCTCCATAGGAGGATAGTAAAGGAATTCTTGGATTGGGGTATCATGGTGTGGGAGTTGGTAGGGTCATTTTGGGGATCAGGTTGGTCAGTAGGGATACGAGTGGTGTAATGAGGAAGTTAAGTTGCGAGAAGAAGGAGCGAAATAAGGAGTGCAGATCATTTGATGTGGGCGGAGTTGGGATGTTACGGATAGTGGGTTGCTCCCTCCTGGGTAGGGATGCAGTTGTGGTTGTGGCTCGTCTTGTCGGGGTTGTTGCTGGGTTGATTGCATCATTCGAGCGTAGGATAGTCCTGGCTCGACAACTTTGGAGGGCGGAGTCACTACTTCCCGGACTTGAGTTGTAGTCTGTACTTGACGAGTAGGCAGGGACCACTGTTTCAGCTCCTTGTAAACCTGACAACCCTTGTAGTTGGCGGTGAGTTTGTGTTTACACATTGCACAGGTAGCTGGGGTGTTTCAAGATTTTGGGCAATCTGTACTTATGTGTGCGCTTCCACATTTGACACTCCGTGGAGTGTTTTCACAGTATGCTTTTGTGTGCCCATACTCGTGGCACTTGTGGCACTGTACTATATCTTTACGAGGATGAGGTTTCTCAACTCTCTTTCTACAGTGGCAGAGCGAGGTCAAGCTATAAATGTCTTGAATATTGGGTGTAGGCTCTAAGTCCACGAAGAACAGTGGGAGGGGTGTTTTTGAGGCAGAGATCTCCCCTTTCTGGGGTTGGGTTATGACCACGTTTATTGCCATCCTGACACAAAATCCTAGATCAGTCAACTCCTCCTTGATAAATTCTAGCAATGTGGTGTGGTGTAGATGTCGAATCACCACTCTTACAGCTCTTTCTTCTTTGAGCTGATAAGTATGGTGCTGTGCGTTCGTTTCCTTCAGATAATGTATAATTTTTCTGTAGGTATCTGGGCTGTCTGGGACTATTTTTTTTGTCTTGTTGTCTATTGACACACGTATATCTGCCGGGCTCCACTCTCTTGTTCTGCTGGGAACTCATCAGTCTGAAGTCTTTGAGATTTCTCACGAATATAGGCGGAGGTCGAATTACTCGGGGGACGGTTGGTTTGGAATCCATGTTTTCTCCTTCCTCGTCCTGAGGAACTTGGAAGGGGTTGTTTGTGGCAAATATTGACAATGTACGCTCTTTCGAATGGATGTTCTGCCCCGCAGAATCGGATGGCAGGGGGGGGGGTGCTAGGAGAGGGATGGGAGGTTACCCCCTGTGACGTGCTGGGGCGGTTTGTCTGTGCATTATTATTACGCTCCGTGAGGGTTCTGGTTACTGACCGATGTCTACTTTTGTCTTTTGGAGGTGTCATGGGTCCGCCCCTTCGCTTGCCTTTACCTCCGCTAGATATCACTTGATGGTAGTAATTACCTCCCATCATAAGGTGTTATTAGAGAGAAAAAAAAAAAAAAACTCCGAGCTTCGAACCGGGACGTGGAGCTTGAGGGCCCTGTACTGAGACAGTGGCCTTAGTGATGGAGGGGACAGATAAGACAGACAAGTCTGAGCCCTGCCTGCCCACTTGGGGCTGGCTTTTGAATAAAACGTTTGTCTTTACTCACTGAATTGTAGGTGATGTCGACGACGTAACTTCTCCAAACTTCTCACACTTGTTGAGCGCACTTAGTTCTCGTTGTCTATTAATTTTCAGGGCATAACACCGTCTACAACCTATAAATAGTATTTGATAAGAGGGAGCTACACAAACGTGGTGTTCACTGGCCGGGACTCACCGGTTGAATTCGCTAGTATCTTTTCACTTCTCACTGAGGGAGGGTGAGTGATCCTCGAAAATTTTGCTCATTGGGATATTTTCTTTTTGTGTGTGCACTGAACTCTCTTTCCAACCTGTTCTTGATTGCTACATATCACAGCTGCGAGTGTTTCATTTTCTGTATATACTTTATATATATATATATACACGTTATTATATGTGTAAAGATGTGCCCATAATCACCTGGGCCGCCTTCTGTTAACATAATCTGAATCTATCGAGTTTTGGGACTGAAGAAAAAGTTTCCCACCATCATCCTTCCATTGTGCGATCCCAGACCGAACCCCTACCATCTTCTACGTTGTGTAAGAATCCCTTGGGGTCTGAGGATATCCACCTTGCATATGAATTCCTGCCAAAAAAAAACAAAAAAAAAACAATTATGTAAAAGCAGCGCCGGGAGGAATGCGGTAACCTCGTTGAAAATGAGCCATGGCGGATCGGAGATGGTGATGACGATGATGATAAACAAAACACAATCGTTCCCGGGCAAATGATCCTCTTGTAACGAATAAGCGTTTTCATAAAGCGTATAATTCAGTCGTCCCAGCGCTGGATGTACAGAGAAATAACTATATAGGAATCATTGAATGAATGACCATGTCTGTTCATAGATAGAATTTCATATCTTCATTTCCGCTACCGATTTTTGTAAAGTTACTTTTGGGGTGCCAGGGTAGCTCATGGGATCCGTTCGGGTCTCGCAATCCTGGCACAGCGGGTTCAAATCCCGCCCCGGACAATCTTTTATTGATAAATAAAGTCTCGTCCTGAGCCATGGGTATTTATAGGGGCTACCTGCAGATAGCTCATCCCTTCACAAGTAGTTGAAAGGGAGGCTAATACTTATTAAATAACTAAAATTCCTTTTTAGACATTCGGTCCGTCTCAAAAATGGATAAATCATTTAATGAATAAATAAATAAAAAAAAATTATTTACCCTCATGGAGATAAAATAAAAAAGTTAGATAAGTAAGCACTAAGCGGGTTAAGCACATTTCCTAAATTAAAATGAAAAGTATTTAATATATAATCATTCAATAATCAATTTAATCTTAAAATGCGATAAGGACAAAGGGTCGTCTTGTAAAACTGACTGATAAAAACTCCACACTCCCCCACTCCCCCAATTGCAATATTTAATTTATGTTGTGTTTTNTATATATATATATAACACATACTCTCTACCCATGACATTTAATTTTAAAAGCCTTCCTTGGGTAGTACTTGATCATTTAAGGCTTGGAATATCCATATGGATCTCTTTGTCTTGGCAGCTCTCATAAAAATGTATGAGAATATAAGCTCAGTCTTCTTTTCAATTATTGTTCTACTGTATTTAAAGAAAATTTCACAAAATAATGAGATTAAATCACAGCTGCATTATTAGTATTGTAGAAATGGATGATTAGAAAATTTCACGTAATTTTCTTTTAAGACAATGTAACATTTCAAGTTAACTCAATTGATGCAAGGGAATGGAATAAAAAAATCTAACTGCCCCAGCCAGGGCTTGAACCTGGATCTCCTGCTAACCGGGCAAGCTCGTTATCCTATTACACTTCCGGGAGAGCCAGATAACTTATTATCTCCCGGTTGCAGAAGATCCAGATTCGAGCCCTGGCTGTCCCAACAGTTAGATTTTTTATTCTATTCCCTTGAATTAATTGATTTAAATTTAAGTGGGAAAAATCACAAATAAAATTAATATTTATTTCAAGTTAATTTTAAATAACAAGGGTCCTTAACATTGATTGATACAATTTCTTTATAAAATTTAGTTTAATATCTTAATCAGAATGTTATAAGTACTTTTTGTCATTTTTTGTGTGTTGTTCTCCTAATTTCTGTCTATTTTAATGCCTTATGATATATAAACTCAGTTAAGCATATACTTCTTTGTTTTGTTTTTTCTAGACTCAGACTGAAGATCATGGACCCTTCAAAAGTCTGTCTAAATTGTGGACTCATCAAGCTCATTTAGCCGTCTTCCTAAATTATGTTATTTCAAATAGTGATCCCTCTAGTTTGGTAAGCAAATTAATATTACTTTTAATTAAAATAAAGTTTAATTGGTTGTTACCTGCTAATTTATTATTATTAATTTCCCAACTAATTTTTCATTGTGGAAAAAATCATCAAACAGGAACTGTATTCTTGAGAATTTTTTTAAATCTTGCATCACTTTTTCGATGAATATTATGATTCTTTTATTATTATAGAATTTTGCTGATCGAGAGAATATATTTGAATTATAATTGAAGTTATATTGATCTGAAACTATGTTTGATAGACCATTCATATTTTTCTTACCAAATTTGGGCTCTCTTGGTTCTATGTTTATTTTTATTCTATATTTAGTTTCGAATAACCTTCTTGAGTTATATGTTTAGTGAGCTACAAAACTTTTAATTCAATTAAAATTGATTTTCATTTAATATTAATCTTAAATTACCTCAGACACCTCAAGAACATTTTTCATAAATTATTTCTAGTTTATCTTTAATCCTGAAGAAATTTTAAAAAACATTTATGAATTATTTAATCAATTTTAGAGATTTTGCAATGTTAAATTACTTGATTCAATCTTTAATGAGTGATTAAAGTAATAATCCAAGTCATCAAATGTTGATGAAGCATACTGTCAGTTAAGTGACAGGACCACATATATATTCCCCACTCGAAAGACCCTCCAAAGGAAATCCAAGAATATCTGACTACCAACAACAAAGAACTCTGTCCTCTCTGACCTGTCATTTCTCATTTTTATTTATTATTGAAAATTGGTAAGCCCTGGGAGAAGAAATCTCTTCTTTTCTTGAATATCACCTGCAGCTACTATCCTCAGCCCTTCCTTCATACATTAAAAATAATTTCCATTTTTTGAAAATTTTGAATGAAAAAATTTTACTTAAAATTTTTTTGTGTGTGTTCACTACACTCTTTCTCCCACCTGTATATAATATATATTATAATATAATTAAAAGCTTATGTAGTATAACTAATGTAAACAAATTCTTAGAATATTCCAGTATATAAATCAGTCTATTAAATTATATGTATTAGGCTTATAGTTATTCATATTTTTCTTACCTGACAAGTGATGATAGAAGTGGTTTACCTCGTCAGTCTCTAATACTCTAATAATATACTAAGAAAAATATTAGAAATAGCTGAAGCATAAAGCTCTATTGGTAGTTTTCTGTAAATTTTTGAGTTTGAATTTTGATCACTTGCCAAAATAACAAGATTTTCTATGTGTGTGTTTTATGTGATTTATACTTATTTTGTTATTTGATATTTTGTTTACTCTGATTATTTTTTTTTAAATTTCATATTAGTTTTTGCCAATAATAATAAATTAAACCTTATGTTATGTGTTATGTTATATTCTTTCCTTTATTTTAGTTATTTTATCTTGTGACTGATCTCTATAAGGAAGGAAGTGCCAAAGAAATGAAGAAATGGGCGTATGAAATACACTCAAGTTTTTTAGTTCCTGGAGCTGTAAGTTAATCATTATGTTTCGTTATTTTTATTTAAAAATAAGAATAGTTTGTTATGTAAGAATATTTAAATTAAATTTTTATGACTAGTTGATGGAATAATTAAAAAAAAAAAAAGAACTACATGTTTAAATTGTATGGGAAATAATAAATGGAGTTATAATATTTAATGATCAAGGGAGCTCACCGACCAGTTTGATTGGTGAGTCATAGTTATTAAATTGTATTAGGTGTAGGTATTGGATATGAAGGCAGTTGAGTTTGATATTAGTGTGAGGCTAAGCCTGAAGTAATGAGATTTTACAATCTATAGATACTAAAACACAAAGAAAAAAAATTATGGATTTAAGCAATCTTTGTCTTCTCAGTTAGATCATGGATAGACGAGTAATGAATAGGAATGAGGGTTAGGGAAATATAGATTTGTATATATTGGGGAGGATGGTTTTCATATTTTTTCAGAAGATAAGATCATAAAGAATGAGAACTTAATGGATAAGTTCAAAAGGAGAGTTTGTTGACCGTAGATATTATTCTAAGATGATTTTAGTTGGTGTTCGGTCAAGGTAGATCCAAAAAACACAAATTTAAAAAATGTATTTTTTAATAAAGGATTATCTGCCAACGTTTCGGCTTACNTCCTGCTAGATTTTAAAAACTAAATTGTCCCTATTAAACTGTAATATACATGTGCTAAACTACTTTTAAATATTTATTTATTTTTTATTTTTCAGTTGACATCAGGAGACTTATCTGATCAGTCACCTGTTAAAGCCGGAAATTTTGTTATCCATAATGCAACCCAGGTTCAACAGCAGATTATTTCAATGGAAGATGAAGAAATGTCTGACCAGGAAATGGTAAAATCTACTTTATTTTTATTCTATAGGTTTCATTGTTATTTTGGTAATTTTTTTTACTTTATTATTTTTTTGAGAGTTTTAAAATTCATTGCTTTTACTCGTAATTTTAAGCTTATTAAGATATTAAAGTAATGCTGGGTTAGTCAAGTTCTTTGGAATCCTCAGAAGAAGCTTAAACAGAGAATATTGTAAGATTGTCTAGTTCCTGCTTAAATCAATCTTACTAATTTGACCTTTGATCTGATTTAGTTTTCTGTTACCTTTATCTAGCTAGTCGTAAGCCATCATGATGAGTCTGGCGGTTTCTTTTTGTTTTGGGTCTCAAAATGGTCCCAACCATAATGGACCTAATATACACACGTGTGTGCTTGTGTGTGTGTGTTTATATATATATATATATATATATATATATCATAATACATATTGGTTACATGAAGTAATATTACTGAGGAAATTGTTGATAAAATTATGAAATAAGGAATGAGATTGACATTTTAACAATAAAATTCTTCTTTTTTATTTGTGGGTAATTTGTCAGTGTGACAAAACTTGTTTAATACATTTTCTGAGTGGAGCATATTTAGTTTTTAGATAACTCTAGGGTCATGTGTGTAGATTACTAGTAGAGTGGAAGCAGTTATCTAGAGAAATTGTTCTTGCTTCAGGGGAGGAAATGATCTGAGAGGTTTCGATTCAAGTAAGTGCCAGCTAGAAACCTCTACTTACAGAGTGGTAAGCTGGATTGTACAAAACACTATAAGCTTTGGGGTGTATATCTTATATAAAAAATTTACAAGATTTTTTTCTTTATACTAATGTTTGGACTTGCAACACAAGCCATATTTAGGGCTGAAAAATTTCAAAAATGCAGAGTATAGAGTCAAAATGTTATAATAAAATTCTGAATATCTGGCAAGCCAGATGAAACCTTTAAGGTTCAAGGGGGGATATACAAAGGGTAAAGGGGTTAGGTAGAGACGGAGGTAGCAGATATCAAGTAAAGTATTAAAGTTGAGGCAGATGAGAAGGCAATAGATAAAACCAGGTAGAGGAGGCGGCCTAGATCAAAGGATAATTTAGTTCAATTCAGAGAGGAGAATTTAGTTAAGTTCCGTACAATTTTTTTTTTTCTTTTTTTATACTTTAGAATCTGCATGTTTCATCCTTGAAGATGACTTGCTTCGTAAGCGGAAACATGAACATCAAAGAGCAATTATTGTGAATTGTTATAAACAAGTCCTTTTTTTTAATAGCTCTTTCTAAACTCAACTATTAATGTTTTTGAATGGTAATAAAGTTGACTATGGCCTCGTGTACTAGATGGAATCTTTTTAACTCTTTAAATTCACTAAATTAAATTTATATAATCTCTAATTAAATACATAATTTGTTATCACGCTGATGCTTGGACACTGAATAAAGTGAAACAACAGCACCTCTGTGCATTTTAACAAAAGGTAATGGGGCACTTTTTATATAATCTTATACAAATCTTCTAACAATAAGAAGGCCCTAGTTTCATAAGCAGTTAGCAGTATCTGGTTGAGCTCAATAACAATGAGGAATCCAAAACAATTGACTTCCACATGTTAGTAGACTGCTTTTTAACAGTATTTTCAAGATAATCTCAATAGATACATCCCCAGGAAGAAGAAGGAAAAGAAAAGAAAGTTTATTTTCTGGCTGAATTCCTACTTAATACAAACAATCAAGATAAAAAAAAAAAATAAAAAAAATTACTAGCCTCTGTAAATTCAAACAGAAAAAGTCCTCACTAAGCGAATTCCTCAGTTTCCTAGTCAATTAATAATTGTATTTGAATTTTTCATCTCACACAATACCCTAGATTAATAAAATATACTTTCAGCATTTAAAAAATCTAGATCTAGTTTCATTGCTCTATGCTAAATATTATGCTCACTACAGCAAATAATTTCATGTGCAATTAATCTCACATATTTTCTAGCCTCTAAGATTGAACAATGTTGATGAAAATGTTGCACGGGAGATTGACGATGTTTTATTAAAAGAGTCTCATAAGGAAGAAATACTTAGGAAGGTATGCTACATTACTACATTGCTTTATTTATTTAAATTAATGAATGTTTAAATAAATATTTATGTGATATATTTATTATGCCACATTTTAATGGCTTTAGTTTGTGTTCATTATGTATAAAAAGAATGTTCCAACAGCATAAAATGAAATAATGTATTTTCTTGCATAATTTTTTTTTTTCTTTTTCTTACATAATGATATAGATAGTGTGTATAACAATAATTAAACTTTTTTTTTGTTACAATAATTTTTTGTGGAATATAATTATTATTATTTGAAGATAGAATAATACTTGTAATAATATGATAAATTTATTCTTATAGGTTTTTTGGAAAGCAAGACAAAAAGCCAAAGAGGAACTCAATGAACAATTAGCAGATTTTCAAGCTAAGCGGACTGCTGGCTTAGGGACAATATTTGGCCCTCGTGATTCAGAATTAGACGAGAGCATTCATGACAAAGCTAAAGAGCTCAAAATTGTTGAAAGTATTCTTATACCACAATTAGAACCTTACTTGTAAGTAATAAGTGAAATTTTTAAAATTTAAATAATAAATAAGCAAAGAGGAGTTAATATGATTTTATGTTGCCTTTGATCAGTGATGTCTAGGTATGGAAATAATGTGTTAAACCTTCCATTTATTTTATTATTTAGTTTTTAATTTGCACTTTACATGAAGCTGAAGCAAGGACCTTGTAGATCTTGATTTATTCTTAATATCATTCTAATGACCAGTTGTAGAAAGACCAAAGGTGAAAAAAAATTTTTTTTTTAATTAAAGGATTTTTGGCTTATAAAAACACTTTATTAGTCCTGTTTGTCTTTTCTATGCAGAAATGAGAAAATTTAGAGAGAAAAATACGCCTATAAGCTTATACTTGCCCTTGATTGATTGTGTTACTGTTAATGTAAGCGGAGTAACCCAGCAACCATGGGTAATAACACGCAATTCGTGACTTTCTCCCTTCATTATCCAAATAGCCCTGATGAAGGTCAGAAATTCAGACCAAAATGTTGGAAAAAATAAAGCCATAGTGGTTCACTTATATGTTTTCCGTTCATTTATGAAAATTTTATTTACTTTTTTATTACAGACAAATGTATATTAAATATATATTTATGTATAGTCGAAAAATGTATGTTTTTTACTATTTGCTCATACTAAAATAGAATTACCTCAAGAGTAACAACTCTATCACTAACATATTTGTACATATCCTTATTTATTTATTTATATTTTTTGTTAAGGAGTCGCTATCAGAAAGTTGATAACTATTATCAGGTTATTCTAAAAGCAGTAAACCCTCTCTCTGAATAGTATTGTCTTGCTATAATATAATGTCATCGAGTCTTATTTATTTTCCTTGAAGTGTTCTACAATTTCAAAATAAATATTTTTAATTAAAAATCATATTTCATTAAAACTATTTCCTTTTAATAAGTATCATATATTTTATTGATATGATTAATATTAAAAATGCTTAATATATTAATGATTTTTATAATTTATATCAATTAATTTCTAATAATTTTATCTATTTTTTCTAGAGAAGACATTGAAAAAGGTCATATTGATGATAGAAGATTCAGTACAGGTGCTGCACTTGGTACAGTGATGGGAAAGGTTTTTGGACTTAGGGGACCTCACTTTAATTCATTACTTGAACGATGTCTGACATATGTGTCAAAAGATAAATCATTAAAAACAAGAATCATCAATAAAACAAGAAAAGTGAGGGGTTTTGATTTTTTTTTTCATTTCATTAAACTCATTTGTTTGACTTAACACTAAAATTGACTGGACTGCATTTTTTAAATGAATAGTATACATAATGTGGAATACTCATATATTATATTAACTATGTTTTGAAGTTATTTTATGTTTCACCTACAATAAATTATATTATTTTTTATTGTTAAAATACATTTGTAGTCTTTTGCTTTCCCAATTTGCACAATTTGATATAATTGTGCAATCAATCACAAATTCACCAAAAGCTGTTTTATTGATAGTGTTCCCATTGTAATGGTCAATGTAAAAGGTAATAAATGTAGCTGTGGAATGCTACAATATTGTGGATATTATTTCTTCACAAAAATGCAATATTTCATAACTAAATTAGTTTTTAGCTTTTATAAATTAAAAAAAAAATGAATAATTAAAAAACTGGTATTGACAGATTCTCAACAGAATGACAAGTAATAGCCTAAATAACTATCTTCTAACAGACAGTGTGATGTTATTTTTAGTAAAATTATTATATTTGTTGTATACTATAAGCAAAATGCCTTTAAAAACACAAGTCTAGTTTAATTAAATTACAAAGATATTTAAAATTTTATTATTGGAATTGATTACATTCACTTAATCCCAGTTTAGGAAAATGAAATGTAGTAATTTTGGATGTGAAAATAAATTATCCATATAAATTAAAATAAAATAAAATAAAAACAAAGAGAAGGTAAGGATAATAATGGGTGAACAGAATGCAAAAAATATTTTTGGGACACCTAAGCTGGCCCTTGAGCCATACTCTGTTAGTTATAACCTCGCTGTCTGGGGATGTATCATTCTCCGATCAATACTCATTGAGTCATTCAGAGAACTGCAGTAAAATGATGATCTCAGATTGCATCTCCAGGAACTGAACATCTTTTTCAGCTCATGAATGCAGCTTTAAGTTATCCCGGGGGGTTATATGATAGTACCTCAAAATCCTTTTGGTTAACATTATCAGGATATTCCCAAAGAAACAGACAATACACGATGGAAAACCAAAATTCAAATTCTGAACCATTAACATCAAACTGGATGTCAACAGAAGCTTGATAAATGGGTCCCCATGAATCAACAGAAAAAAAATTTTGATCGAGTTTACATTTGGAAATGGCTGCTGAATCAAAATTAAATCAAGCTATTTTAATAAATGATTACGGGTGATAAAAAATCAAAATATATTTTTATAAATGTCAAATTGAAATCTATGTACATTTTATTAAAATTAAAGATAAATGAATTGTTACTCACATTGCTTTTTAACCTATGAAAAATATGAGTAGGGAAAATTTGAAGAATGATTTTCCCTGAAAAAAAAATCAAGTTGAACACAACTGTAGTAATATGTGTATCTACCTATAAATATATATATATATACTTATACATAATAAAGTATTATGTCATATTAATTATTGCAATGAACAAAATAGATTGTCTTTTAGAAGTACAATATGTGAAAACCTAGTGTTTTAAAAATTTATACTAAAAATCCTTTATTGTAATTAATCTTTATACTTAAGGTAGGAATGGGTTATCTATGGTTTGATGCTAGAATACGGTGCCAAATGTTGCAGGTTCTATTTTCAGAGGATACATTTTTTTTAATAACTCAGTGAATTCCACGTATGCTTGAAGGTATATCGAAGTCCGAACTGGTTATCTTTTAATAAATAAATATTAAAAGATAAATAACAGTGTTACATTTTTTCTCGGAAGCAATACATCACCACGGAACATAAGGAATAAGGGTTTTAGGAGAGAAAACAGCATCTAGCAAGTTAAAAAAAACAGGACATCATTCTTAAGGGTTCTGACTGGTTTTAAGAGCTCTACTTGTCAAGTTGACTGTGGCATAAGCAGTGTCTGTCCTATGCTACCATCTCAGTCAGTTTTCATTAGTCAGTGCATTAGGCTCTTCTGGTGAAATTTACTTCTATATTCCATTTAGCTCTTAAATTCGATGTTCGAGACACAGGTCTTATATTAAACTCAAAGTAAATCATTTTAGTTATTTCTCTCTATTCTGCAGGGCTGCCTCTTATCTTTATATCTATATTTTTCCTCATTGATGATATTGTTACACAATATATCCCGGGGATACTTTTTTTTAAACCTTTATTTACATATTACATTCTGTTAAAAATAAAAAAACATTTTGTAATTTGATTACAATGAATAGTAAAAAAAAAAAAAAAAAAATATGACATTAATGACTATCACATGAGGAGAGAAGGTGACCAGTGACACCACTCTCAAATTATTTACAGACTATGTCCCCAGGAGGTCGGGGGGCCATCTTCGTTTGAGTCAACGGGGAGGGTTGAAGTTTGAAGGCAAGGTCTGTGCTAGTGGATTAGGATGGAATGGCAGTTTACTGTGGAAAAGGCTGAAGCGGGAAGAAATTAGATCCTGAACAAAAGGACTATTAAAATTGTGGTGAAGAGAGGAATTGATGGAAAGGACTGGATTCGTTGGATGTTGGAAGGCTTGGTGGCACCCTAGATTTCTACACTGTATGTCCAGAATGGTTGTAGTAATGTTTTGTAGAGCATCAGTTTGTTTTCTGTTGTAAGATCGGAATTCCTATTCATGAGTCTGTTTTGAGGGCTGCAGTGAGCTACAGGCAATTCTTATTCCTTTTTCAATGTGTGAGGATAGGTGGCAGCTCTGAAAGATATATTAGATACGTTTGTGCAGAATTGCAGGGACAATTGAGGCGTTCCCGTTGAAAAGGAGGTAAGTGCTAACATCAACAGTTACTGTTGATGTTAGCACTTACCTCCTTCTCAAAGCCAAAACTGGTTGCGGTACCCCAAGTGCCATCTGTTGGAATTTTTTGGAGCCAAACCAAGACAGTTAGGAACTTACCTCTTTTTCAGGGAAATTGGCCTTGGAGCATAGATTCTTTTCTGTGAAAAAACTAATATTGCTATTTTTTGACACTTACCTCCTTTTCAACGGGAACGCCTCAATTGTGAAGTGAGGGAATATGTGAAGAGCACCAAATGATAGTGTGTTTCCGAAGCAGATGTTACTGGATCTAGCATATACCATCAAAACCAGAAAATACTCATTGAAGTTTGCCTTTCTGACTCAAAATTTTTTTACACTTCAAATATAAAATTGTATGTTGGAAAACAGCATCCAGAACCCCCCGAAAAATTTCAATTTGACCTTTGGACATAGTTCTGTGATTTGTTAAACATATGGAAAAACTAATTAGAAATGTGACAACTTATAATTCTTACACCAGCATGGAATTGACCAAAAACTTTCAATCTTGAGGACTTACTCTCGTCAGTAAATTGGAGAAGAATAACCAAGAATAAAGAAGAACCACCTTAATTTTTGCTGTCAAAGAAAAAAACTATTGGTGGTGCAGTTTGGCTACCAAAAAATGACTAAGCAAGATGACGGGCTCAAATAAAACCTCACTAAAATAGGCACAGACTTGTTGGAAAAAATGTGCGCATTTTATAGTGCTGTACTCATTACTAAAATATGGCCTGCGGTGGTTTTTAATCACCAGTTTAATAATGATAAATATCAAGTCTTGTTTGGTTCTGTAAAACTCTAAAGCACCCTGAGAGGAGGTGTAACTTTTCTCAAAGGGTTAGGATTAGAACTCATGAAGGAGGAGTTCTGGATCGCTCAGGCATAACGGGTTACTCTCTGGTGTCATAGGGTTCCTTACAAAACATTATCAAAAACCCAGTGAATTCACAGCTGCATGCATTAGAAGACCCAGCTGCAAAGAAGATACATGGAGAAAAAGAGTAATACTATGAAATTGTGTGAGAAGTGTAATAATTTTGTTTACACAATGATTTATCATGATGGAAAATCATATTAATCCATTAACAGAGTTTCCTTCTTGAGTGGACAGCATTCCTTGCTGAATTTTAGTTAAACATTTTTAAAAGTAAGGAAGTTCCTTTTTAATGTTAAACTAAAATTGGGTGTGTATTATTTTTGTATGTATCATAATTGTAAAAAATAATGAATTTACACATTAAATAAATAAGATTTCATTACTTACATAGTATTTTTTTAAAAATATATATAAAATAGTATTGGTCATTTTACATGAACGAGATTGTTCTTCAATTCACAATTTGCCTGATAGAAAATAATTATAGACTTATCCAAGATCTTTAATTTATTTTAAAATCTTTGCAGGTGAACACAAAAGGACATCAATTTGTGGCACATCAGTATTATACAGTTACTTATTGTAACCATTGCCAGCTTATCATTTGGGGAATTGGCCCACAGGGATACCAATGCTCAAGTTAGTATTTCAGTACTCTGATAACTACATTCATTTTAGTTTATCTTATTTTCATTCAACAGACTATTAAAGTCAAGACCTATCATATATTTTCTTATAAAATTAAGTATAAGTATAAAATTGTATATAAATTGCACTTTAAAATTAATTTTAAATATTGATTTACATTTAAATAAAAAAATTTTTTTTTTACTTTTCTAGATTGTGGTTTAAACCTCCACAGACACTGTGTTACAGACCTTGAAGAAAGTTGCCCTGGACCTATGATCAAAAAAGAAAAAGGGAATGACCGCATCAGTAAACTTATGGAAAAGATTCGGCCTGAAAACACAAAACGAAAACCAAGTGTACAAAGCCACTGGAGTGACAAAGGTGAGCATTTTTTTTTTTTTTTTTTTTTTTTTGAAATGAAATTGAATAAAAAGACGGCAGATTAATAAAAATAATAAATAAATTTAAAAACACAAATTGACAATAGCTTTATTAATGATTAAAAAATGAAATGATATGGAATATTTACTTCGAGTTATTTTACAGTGTTGAAACCTTGATCTGTAGAAATATGATGCTTTAAATACAAAATGTATTAATTTCATAAAAATTTTTCAAAAAAAAACCTCATAAAAAAATTAAATATTAAACATATTTTTCATTGGAAAACTAACTCAAATGACTTAATAATATATTGCTGGAGTGATAGAATTGAATATGTAATGGGAGTCTATCTATTTTTATTAATAATCTTTTTTGAAATCTTCTAGTTTCTTCTCTTTCTGTTAAAATTAAATTTATACTTCTGTAATTAAAAAATCATTCATTCTTGAATTTAAAAAAACTTATTAAATTTTTTTACACTCTTTTTTTAAAAATCATTTTATCTCTTATTCTTGAGAAAATCAGAGTAGAAAGAGGATATGGATTAGACCTCTTTATGGATAAATAGCAGAATTTATAATTTATTTAAATGAGCTCTTCAAAATTTATGAGTTATTTCAAAATAACTAAAAGAACTGTTGCTGTCTTGTTTTGTTTAGTATTCTTATTTATAATACCTTAGCTTGATGGGCTCACTGTTATAAAATGTAAAAGATTATTTCCACCAATGAATATATAATCAACACACTGACAATCTCACAAAACGACATAGGATGGAGTAACCCATAAATTATCAATTAAAATTTTACATCCATAAATATAGCTACAGAATGCATAACACTTGATCACAGTACCATGAGGATGAATAATTAAGAGATCATGGTCCCAGCAACATGACAAAACCAAATCTATGGACTGACTCAGTATAGCAAAACAATCAGTTAAACATCAGACAGTACCTGATATAGTACAAGAGACTTCTGTTGAAAGTATTTGCCATTAGGAGGGGGAAGACATTCAATGGAAATGGATTCCTATGGTTACTTAATTCCAGGATATGTTCCATTTGATAAGAAAAGTAATCCTTAAATAATAAAATAGTATACAATAAAAGGGATGTGTAAAAAAAAAAAATTACTTTTTTTCTACCAAATATTCATATTATATATCTTTGATATTCAATACAATCAAAGAAAAGTCCATTGTTATCCATAGCCTTACCCTCCATCTAGCATGTTGCTCGATCCCATCTATGAATTCTTGGACCCAATTTCAACTTCCACAAAATTATAAAATTTCTTCTCCTGAAGAAAATGGGCCATGGATTGAAACAAGTAGTAATCCGATGGTGTAAGGTCTCAACTATATGGTGGATGAGGCAGGAGTTCTCTTTTGTTTTCTTTGGTTAGACGAGAAGTGTGAGGATGAGTATTATCTTGTTGGAATATAAGATAATCCTCCTTTTCTGTTGATCTAAGCAGGATAATGCATATATGACTTTGCTTACAATCTTTCTAGTTGTTTGCAAGAGAGTTCAGAATTCATAGAGCCACTAGGAACAAATTCAAACTATCTTTAAAATTAAAGTTAGTATTTAAAAAAAAAAAAAGAAGCAAAGTATGCACTTTTTTTTTCCTCTTCAAATTGCCCCCTTGTCTTCAAATCACGTTCTAGTCATTACTACACATATTCTGATTTCGCTTGTAAACCCACTTTTCATCATTGGTGAGACAATCTTCTGGTAAAATCAGAAGGGTTTTTCAATAAATTTCCCCAAATTTCTAATTTCTTAGCTGATTGTTGAAAACCAGAACTTTCTTAAGTTTTTAAGGGACCAGTCTACTGCTTTTTTTCACCTTCCCCATAGTGAGTAGATGGCGACTAACAGTATCTTTCGGCACATCACTCTCCTTGGCAAGTTTGTGAGCACTTGTGGAGGGATTTAATTTAACAACTTCATGCAGAACCTCATCAATATCTATTAATGGTCACTCAGAGCCCTCTTTCCTTCCAATGTTGTATCTCCACTACTAAATTTTTTGAGCCAACGTGGCACAGTGTGCTGGTCAAGGACAGTTTTGGCAGCTGTGAATTTTGTAGGACACTGTCATGTTTTTTCAATATAATTAATTATGTAATAAGTATTGGTAGGATAAAAACATTTACAGTTTTAAATTTGATTAAAATAATTTTTTTTTATACCTTCCTTTGTAGTAGGTACTTGTATTGCTTGTGTGTGTGTATATGTATAT